>PVHX01023710.1:0-25244 GCA_004024805.1 Geosciurus inauris
TACTAGACAAAGGTGCCAAAAACATACATTGGAGAAAAGATAGCCTTTTCAACAAATGGTGCTGGGAAAACTGGAAATCCATATGCAGTAAAATGAAACTAAACTCCTATCTCTCACCATGCACGAAACTCAACTCAAAGTGGATCAAAGACCTAGGAATTAGACCAGAGACCCTGCATCTAATTGAGGAGAAAGTAGGCCCAAGTCTCCATCACATTGGATTAGGCCCCGAATTCCTTAACAAGACTCCTATTGCACAAGAAATAAAAGCAAGAATCAATAAATGGGATGGACTTAAACTAAAAAGCTTCTTCTCAGCAAAAGAAACTATCAATGAGGTGAACAGAGAACCTACATTCTGGGAGCAAATTTTTGCCACGAGCACATCAGATAGAGCACTGATCTCCAGGATATATAAAGAACTCAAAAAACTTAACACCAAAAAAACAAACAATCCAATCAATAAATGGGCTAAGGAGCTGAATAGAAACCTCTCAGAAGAAGATATACAATCAATAAATATATATATGAAGAAATGTTCATCATCTCTAGCCATTAAAGAAATCAAAACTATGCTCAGATTTCATCTCACCCCAGTCAGAATGGCAGCTATCCAAAATACCAGCAACAATAAATGCTGGTGAGGATGTGGTGAAAAAGGTACACTCAAACATTGCTGGTGGGACTGCAAATTGCTGCAACCAATCTGGAAAGCAGTTTGGAGATTTCTTAAAAAACTTGGAATGGAACTACCATTTGATCCAGCTATCCCACTCCTTGGCCTATACCCTAAAGATTTAAAAACAGCACACTATAATAAAGCAGTCACCTCAATGTTTATAGCAGCACAATTCACAATTGCAACCCAGATGCCCTTCAATAGATGAATGGATAAAGAAACTGTGGTACATGTACACAATGGAATATTATTCAGCAATAAAAGAAAATAAAGCTATGGCATTTGCAGGCGAATGGATGGAACTGGAGAACATTATGCTTAGTGAAGTAAGCCAATCCCAAAAAACCAAATGCCGAATGTTCTTTCTGATTAGTGGATGAGGATACATAAGGGGGATGGGAACGGGAAACATAGGAGAAATGTAGGAACTCTGGATGTGGCAGGGGGGAGGTGGGAGGAAGGAAAGGGGAATGGGTATAGTAATGATGGTTGATTGAGATGGTCATCACTACCCTTGGTGCATGTACGAGGACACAAATGGTATGACTCTATCTGGTTTGCAACGTGAGAAATGGAAAAACTGAGCTCTGTTTATGTACTATGACTTGAAATGCATTTAAATAAAATAATTAAATTAAAAAAAAAAAAGAAAGACCCACAAAAACTTCTGTAAGTTCTCAGGTCCCAGGTTTTCAATTACAGGGTTCCCAGGGAACAGTCAAATCAAAAAGTATTTGTGTCATTTCATATTCAAATGTTCATAGTGCTTGCAATAAAATATGAAGAGTGCTTATGAAATCACACAAAATTATCTGCATTCAATTCTTGGATTGGATTCTACCTCTTACAGATTTCTAAGCCCTCGTCATCTAACCCAGTGGCTACTTAGGAATAAATAAATGAGTGAAACAATGAATGGCAAGAGATTAATGAGGTTAATATATTCAAGAGTAAATTAAGATTTAAAGTTAACATTGAATGGTAATTAATATAAAAAACATAAGACTAGGTTCAAAATGTCTATTATAGAAGAATTAGTAGATTGAATTGCATAATGGGCAATGTGAGGGAAAACATTTTGGTGTTAAAAAACTACAGATTAATTATAAAATCTGCATCCTTCTCCTTCTTTTGACAGCCTTTTAAACATGTAAAAGACTTTCTTAGATGGAAAACTGTTCAAAGAGCCCTTGGGCTGCATGTAGCCTGCAGGCTACCACCTTTGTTGGCTCAAGGAATATGTTGTGGAAATGGTCAAGAGAATGAGCATATGTAATTTCACATGACAATTTAAGAAGACTGCTCTTGTATTATATATTAATCTGCAAAAGTGCATTCACCAAATCAATAACCTGATATTTAGTACTAGAATGTTTTCCAGTTATTTCCACTAACTTTGAGAACTTGAAAGGAAATGCAATTAAAGTTACTACACAATTTAACTGAGGGTTTGCTGTCATCATCTAAAATCTACCTGTATCAGGAGAGGTAAATGATTGAGTTGAATGGTTATGTAGAATTAGCCATCACTGCTGTATGTTTAATTTTTAAATCTTTAATGGGAGAAAGCTCTGCTATTTTGCAATGTATAAAGATGCTTCAGATTTATTATTTGCCGATATGAAAGTCTCCTGGGTTTCTACTTGGCTCTGAATAAATATATTTTAGCTAACAGCTCAGGACAGTTTGTCATATGCACTAGAATCATTGTAAAGCTGACTAGCACATAATCACTACTTATCAAAAAACTTTCCAACTCCATCATTTTCTACTGTAATAGCGAACACACTAGCATCCTACTGTATTTGTACTTAAGATTAGCTCACAAGTTCCCAAGAGTGACCCCTGAGATACCTCAGTGGAACCTAACAGTAGACAGGAATAAGGTCAATTTTTTTGCCACTTTGGTCTTTCTGGCAGAAAAGAATACACATTGCATCAAAATTACTTCTTATTTTCTTTCTAAAGAATCTGAGACAAATTCCTTGAATCATTACAATGACATTTATTAGTGATATTTATAATTTTTTAAATAAAATTTGCACTTTCCAAAGTTCTACCACCAAATAAATATTAATAATGACCATATATACAAAGACAATAAGATATTGACAGTATATTTAATGACAAATGTGAAAAAGAAACATTATAATAAAATATATATTAGGTTTGTAGGATCAAAGGATGTTCCTTACAGACTCAAATAAGAAATTTTGGTTTTATTTCTGATCTGTGTGTGTGTGTGTGTGTGTGTGTGTGTGTGTGTGTGTCTGGTTTGTTTGTAAAATAAATTATTTTGCACCAGTTGAAATATTCCTTAGTAATGCAATAACTCTGAGGATCTAGTTTTTCAAAATTTTGTTTGCTCAATTCTCTCTTTTTCAATTAAACCCCAGTAGAAATCATTAGAAAAATTTTACAGAGCATCTGACCATATCACATTCCTTTCTTACTACTCCTAAGTTTCAAGATCTATTCAGAGTCTAGGTTAGTACATTAGAGAACAGGATAATCGTGGGTGGCCATGTTCGGAGATGCAGTGTTGTGGCTGGTGGTGCTGTGGTGGGCAGTTGTAACCAGGCCCTGTATGGTGTCTCAAGGTTAAGGCTAACATGTCAAAGTGGCTATGGCAGTGGCTGTAGTGTCCCAAGATGGAAGCAGATGAATTGGGAGAGGATGCAGCAATGGCAGACAGCTCAATGATGGTGGGCGGCAGTGTTGGTAAATGGGGAGCCCTGTGCTGTAGTTCTGCACTGCATGGTAATCGTGCACTGTGTGGTAGCTCTGCAGTCCATCTTTTTATCTTTGATATGTTATAAATATATTCTCCTGGTTTGACTGTGACTTGATTTTGTTTATGAGGTTGTGCCTATGTAAGTATATTAAAAGAAAGTTTTTGGGGGCTGGGATTGTAGCTTAGTGGTAGAGTGCTTGCCTCGCATGCGTGAGGCCCTGGGTTCGATCCTCAGCACCACATACAAAGCAATAAAATAAAGACATTGTGTCCATCTACAACTAAAAAAAAAAAATTATAAAAAAAAAAAAAGAAATTTTTTGTGTTTTCAAATGTGTCATTTTTATTGTGCTTGAATTTGATTAACAGTGAGAAACTCTTTTCTTATATCAATGATGAAAAGAAATCCAACATACTGGCTGCTTACATTGTTGAACAGCTTTTTGTTTAAAATAATTCCATTCATGTATTTTGCTATTGTATCTTGTGCTTTTGGGGTCTCATCCAAAAGTCCTTGCACATTCCAATGACTTAAAAATTCCCCCTATATTTTCTTCTAATAGTTTCATGTTTCACATTTAAGTATTCCTTCTCTTTGATTTAGTTTTTGGAACTGGGGAGAGATGGGAACCCATCATCATTTATTGAGAGGACTATCTTTCCTCCAATGCCTATTCTTAGCATCTTTTTTTATTAATCAGTTGAGTGTAGGTGTGTGGGTTGCTTCTGGGCTTTCTATTCTGTTCCACTGGCTCTTGTGTCTGTTTTTTATCACAATACCTGCTCTTTTGATTAATATAGCTTTTCTTAGCACATTTTGAAGGTAATGTAACACCTGCTTTATTATTTTTGCTCAAGTGTTTTTGCTTATGTAAGGTCTTTTGTGGTTGAATATGAGTTTTAGGATTTTTTTATAGTTCTGTGAAGCATGCCACTGGTATTTTGATAGAGCTGCATTGAGTCTGTAGATCACTTTGGGTAACATAGTCATCTTAACTTTTGATTCTTCTAATTCAAAAACATGGAATGTCTTCTTATTTTTGTGTCTTTCTTCCTTGATTTCTTCCATTGTTGTTTTATAGTTTTCACTGTGATATTATCCCTATATATTTTATGCTTTTTGTAACTATTGTAAATGGAATTTCTCTCTTGATTTTTAATTCACCAGTGACTTATAGAAATGCAACTGATATTATGTACTTATTTTGTATCATGCAACTTTGCTGAATTCATTTACTAATTCAATTGTTTATTGGTGGAATCTTTATAAGTATCAAGTCATCTGCAAACATGGACAATCTAACTTTTTCCTTTTTCATTTGAATGCACTTTACTTCTCTTATTGCTGGAATGCTCTGACTAGGACTTCTGGTGTTATATTGATAAAATTGGTAAAGTAGTCATCTTTATTTTGTTCCAGATCTTAGAAAGCTTTCAGCTTTTCCCCATTCAGTATGATATTAGCTCCTTGGAATGTTACATACAGACTTTATTATGTAGGATTACTTTTCTTCTAAACTTAATTTGTTCAGTTTTTTCAGGTGTAATAAATTTTATCAAATCCTTCTTCTATATGAATTGAAATGATCATTTTTTGTTCTTCATTCTGATGACATATTGTATCAAATTTATTAATTCACATTTTGAACAATCATATAAAAATCTCTGGGACACTAAGTGAAAAGTTCTAAGAGAAAAGTTCATTGCATTGAGTAAATTAATTAAAAGAATAAAAAGTCAACAAATAAATGACCCAACATTACACTCAAATCTCCAGAAAAAGAACAAATCAACACCCAAAGCAGTTGAAGATGGGAAATAATTAGCATCAGAGCTGAAATCAATGAAATTGAAACAAAAGAAACAATTAAAAAAATTGACAAAATGAAAAGTTGATTTTTTTAAAACAATAAAATAAAGTTGATAAATCCTAAGCCATAATAACAAAGAGAAAGAAAAACTCAAATTACTAAATTCACATTGAAAAGGGAAATATGGTGACAGACACTACTGAAATACAGAAGATAGAAGCTATTTTGAAAATTTATATTCTAATAAAGTAGAAAATCTCAAAGACATCGACAAATTTTTAGAGATATATAACCTACCCAAAATGAATGATAGGACATACACAATTTAAACAGATCAATTTCAAGCAATAAAATAGAAGACAACACCAAAAGCCTACCAATAAAGAAAAGCCCAGAACCAAACAGATTCTCAGTCAAGTGTTATAAGACCATCAAAGAAGAACTAACACCAATACTCCTCAAATTATTCCACAAAATAGAAAAGGAGGGAAACCTTCTATATTCATTCTATGAGGCTGGTATCCCCCTGATACCAAAACCAGACAAAGACATATCAAGGAAAAAAGACTTCAAACCAATATTCTTGGTGAACATAGAGGCAAAAATTTTCAATAAAATTCTGGCAGATTGCATGCAAAACATATTAAAAAGATAGTGCTAGCTGGGGTTGTGTCTCAGTGGTAGAGTACTCATATCAAATGTGTGAGGCACTGGGTTCTATTCTCAGCACCACATAAAAATATATAAATAAAATAAAGGTGTTGTGTCCATCTACAACTGCAAAAATAGTTTTTTAAAAAAAGATAGTGCAATATGATCAAGTGGGGTTCATCCCAAGGATTCAACCTTGGCTCAACATACGGAAATCAATAAACACAATTGATGACATCAATAGATTTAAAGATGAGAATTATATAATTATTTCAATAGGTGCAGAAAAATCATTTGGCAAAATACAGCACCCCTTCATGTTTGAAACACTAGTAAAACTGGGGATAGTAGGAACACACCTCAACATTATAAAAGCTATCAATGCTAAGCCCAAGGCCAACATCATTCTAAATGGAGAAAAATTGAAAACATTCCCTCTAAAAACTGGAACAAGACAGGGGTGCCCTCTTTCACCACTTCTATTCAACATAGTCCTGGAAACTCTAGCCAGAGCAATTAGAAAGAAGAAATTAAAGTGATACAAATAGGAAAAGAACAACTCAAACTATTACTATTGGCTGATGATGTGATTTTATATTGAGAAGGTCCAAAAAAATTCCACCAAATAACTTCTAGAGTTAATAAATGAATCTAGCAAAGTCATAGGATAAAAAATCAATACCCATAAATCAAATATATTTTTATACATCAGTGATTAATCCACTAAAAGAGAAATTAGAAAAACTACCCCATTTACAATAGCCTCAATAAAAATAAAATACTTGGGAATCAATGTAACAAAGAGGTGAAAGAACTCTAAAATAAAAGCTTACAGGACACTAAGGAAAAAAATGAAGAAGACTTTAGAAGATAGAAAGGTCTCCCATGTTCTTGAATAGGCAGAATTGATGTTGTCAAAATGGCCATACTACCAAAAGCATTATACAGACAAGGCAATTCCTATTAAAATCCTAATGTCTTTCTTCATAGAAATAGAAAAGGTAATCATGAAATTTGTTTGAAAAAATGAGACCTAAAAGAGACAAAGCAATCCTTAGCAAGAAGAGTGAAGCAGGAGGCATCACAATACCAGATCTTAAACTATCCTACAGAGCTATAGAAACAAAAACATCATGGCATTAACACAAAAAGAGATATGTTGACCAGTGGTACACAATAAAAACAGAGGCAATCCCACACAAATGCAGTTATCTCATCCTAGAAAAAGGCACCAAAAACATTCACTGGATAAAAAGATAGCCTATTCAACAAATGGTGCAGGGAAAACGAGAAATCTATATGTAGCAAAATGAAATTAATACCCTATCTCTCACCCTGACAATCTCAACTCATAGTGGATCAAGGACCTAGGAATTAGACAAGAGAGTCTGTTCCTAATAGAAGAAAAGGAGGCCCAAATCTTCATCATGTTGGCTTAGAAACTGACTTCCTGAACAAAAGTCCTAAAGCACAAGGATAAAATCAAGAATCAAATAAATGGGGTGGAATCAAACTAAAAAGTTTTCAGCAAAGGAAACTATCAATAACATGAAGAAAGAGCCTACATAATCAGAGAAAATATTTGCCACCCAACCTCACACAGAGCACTAATCTCCAAGATATGGAAAGAACTCAAAAAACTTAACACGAAAAGAACAGAAAATTCAACCAATAATATGACAAAGAAACCAAATGGACACTTCACAGATGATGATGTACAATTGATCAACAAATATATGAAAAAAGTGCAACATTTCTAGCAATTAGAGAAATGGAAATCAAAACTACTCCAAGATTTTATCTCTTTTCACTCAAAATGTCAATTATCAAAAATATATCCAACATTGGTTGTTGGTGAGGATGTGATGGAAAATGTACACTCAAACATTTCTGCTGCAACTACAAATTGGTGAAAGCACTATGCAAAGCATTTATGGAAATTCCTCAGAAAACTTGGAATGGAATCACCACTTGATCTAGTTATCCCACTCCTTGGAATATATCCAAAGGACTTACTACTGTGATATAGGCACATCAATGTTATAGTTGCTCAATTCACAAGAGCTAAACTATGGAACTATGTATCTGGGACTGAGTGAGTGGTAGGCAATCAACTAGTATAGCAACATATAAAAAATTCTTTGGATGCATAGTTATGTAAGAGTGTGTGTGTGTGTGTGTGTGTTTGTGTGTGTTTGTAGAAAACTTTTCTGTAATTCACAATTTGGCAGTCCCTTAGAAATTGATGTTCTGGGATCTTAGTTATCCTGAGAATTATTTGTTCTTGTTAGATATTTTCTTGTAAGACAGAAGACATAAATCCTTCCCTGTATGAAGAGATGGTCAATTTTCATATTTTATTGCACATCACATCTATTGAGGGGTACCAATACTCTAGATAATTGCTAAATATTAGAAGAAAAAGTAATTTGATAGATTTCCTAACAATAGTTAATAAGTTAGCCATAAATAATGTTTCTAAAATAACATTAAAATTAATCACATGTTTTATGTAGTATTAAGTGCTTAGGGAGAAAAACTAATAATCAGTGCTTTCTCTGCTCACCAGAATGATACATTACATGTGAAAATATAGGTTTGCCCAAATAAACATATACAAAATCTGTGTTAAACTATTAAAGGTTAGTGTTTTAACTATCTATACTTCAGTTTGTAGATACTAGAGAATGATTATAGGTAAAATAATGATTTAAAACTGTCAAGCTTTTTAAGTTTTAATTTTTGTGTGATATTCACTATTGTCAACAAAACTGCATATAATTGTAGTTATTGGCCTGTGTTCACATGATCTTATGTTCCCTCACATGTGTTGTAAAGATACATGGTATGTGTGATTATTTAATCAGGAAAAATCAATAGTTTTATATGAGGAAATTATAGTTTATTATATAATTAAACATTTATATCAGTGATGCCATTGGGAATGATTTGTGTAACTGAGACAATTTTTTTTAATATTTATTTTTTAGTTGTAGGTGGACACAATATCTTTATTTTATTTTTATGTGGTGCTGAGGATCGAACCCAGTGCCTCCCGCGTGCTAGGCAAGCACGCTACCACTGCGCCATAACCCCAGCCCCGACAATTTTATAATATATAATTTCACAATCATCTGAATGTGGTATAGTACTCTGGACTTGGGCCACTGCTCTTTCCAATGGTTTATGCTTTCATTAAAGAAGATTAAAAGGGGAACTCTAAATACTGTTTACAACCAAATTATTCAGGAGCCATTACTTTTCTTTGGCTTATCCTGATTCATCTGCCTAACATATCTTGTCTCATCTTTTCATCTTCTTCTAAGGCCCATCTACAAATCCAAATACTCATATGTCTCCTTTAAATTCCTGTAAAGAACACTGGGAATACCTCTAACTTTCTGGTTAGCTTTTGGTTATTTTATGTTTTTTTTTTTTAATAAGCATCCTGCTGTCTCAAGAATAAATTATGCTTTAGAGGTTGAAAATATTTGTTATTATCATCAATGCAACCAATGCAAGAATTGTAATTGATGCATATACAGTTTTCAATGGGCACAAGATTATAGTTATTGACTTAGTACCTTGTTTACCTGACATTTGAATATTATTATATTGAGAAGGCTTATATGCTATCCAAAGTTTGTCTGAACTGCAGTCCAACCACTCAGGGTAAGTTTGACATTATCACTTACTTTTCTCCCCCTGTAGATCATGCTGACATAAAGTATACTCAAAATTGTAGTCTATACTTTATGGAATGAGCAAATAGGTAGGTTTTATTAATAAAAGCATATTCAGTTTGCAAAGTTCCTTCTTTATTACTTGTTAATATACACATACATATATAAATATATAAAACATTATCTTGCTTAATTTCAATCTTTCATTTTTTCCATAAGCTCATTCCTCTAATTTTTAAATTTAATTTATTTATTCTACTTAGGTATATATGATAGCAGAATGCATTCTGATTCATTGTACATGGATGGAGCACAACTTTTCATTTCTCTGGTTGTACATGATGTAGAATCACACTATATATGCATGAAGCTAGAGCAATGATGTCCATCTCATTCTACCATCTTTCCTGCTCCCATGCCTCCTCCCCACCTCCCCTTTGACCGAAGTTCCTCCATTCTTTCCCTGTCTCCTCCTCAATTATGAGTCAGCATCCACTTATCAGAGAGAACATTTGGCATTTGTTTATTTTGAGATTGGCTTACTTCACTTAGTGTGATATTCTCCAACTCCATCCTTTTACCAGCCAATGCCATAATTTTATTCTCTTTTATTGCTGAGTAATATTCTATTGTGTATCAGTTTCTTTATCCATTCATCTATTGAAGGGCATCTAGTTTGGTTCCATAGTTTAACTATTGTGAATTGAGCTGCTATAAACATTGAAGTGACTGAATTACTAGAGTATGCTGTTTATAAGTCCTTTGGGTATAGACCAAGGAGTGAGATAGCTGGGTCAAATGGTGGTTCCATTCCAGGTATTCTAAATAATCTCCATAGTACTTTCCAGATTGGTTGTATCAATTTGCAGTCCCACCAGCAATGTATGAGCGTGCCTTTTCCCCCACATCCTCACCAACACTTATTGTTGTTTGTATTCTTGATAATTGCCATTCTGACTGGTACATGATGAAATCTTAGAGTATTTTTGATTTGCATTTCTCTGATTGCTAGAGATGTAGAACATTTTTTCATATGTCTGTTGATCATTTGTATATCTTCTTCTGAGAAGTGTCTGTTCAGTTCCTTAGCCCATTTATTGATTGAGTTGCTTTTTTGTTGTTGTTGTAAAGTTTTTTAAGTTTTCTATATATTTTGGAGATTAGTGCTCTATCTGAATTGCATGTGGCAAAAATTTGCTCAGAGAATGTCGGTTCTCTGTTCACTTCATTGATTATTTCTTTTGTTGAGAAGAAGCTTTTTAGTTTGAATCCATCCCATTTATTGATTCTTGATTTTACTTCTTGTGCTATAGAAGTCTGGTTAAGGAAGTAAGGTCCTAAGCTGACATGATGAAGATTTGGGCCTACTTTTTCTTCTATTAGGTGCAGGATCTCTGGTCTAATTCCTAGGTCCTTGATCCTTGATCCTTTGAGTTGAATTTTGTGTATGGTGAGAGACAGATTGTTAGTTTCATTTTGCTGCATATGGATGTCCAGTTTTCCCAACACCATTTGTTGAAGAGGCTATTTTCCTCCAGTGTATGTGTTTGGCTCCTTTGTCTAGCATAAGATAACTGTATTTAAGTGGGTTTGTCTCTGTGTCTTCTATTCTGTACCATTGGTGTATATGTCTATTTTGATGCCAGCACCATGCCATTTTTGTTACTATAGCTTTGTAGTATAGTTTAAGGTCTGGTATTGTGGTGCCTCCTGCATCACTCTTCTTGCTAAGGATTGCTTTGGCTATTCTGGGTCTCTTATTCTTCTAAATGAATTTTATGATTGCCTTTTTATTTCTGTAAGGAATGATATTGGGGTTTTAATTGGAATCACATTGAATCTATATAGTGCTTTGGGTGGTATGGCCATTTTAACGATATCGACTCTGCCTATCTGAGAGGATGGGAGATTTTTCCATCTTCTAAGGTCTTCTTCAATTTCTTTCTTTAGTGTCCTGTAGTTTTCACTGTAGAGGTCTTTCACCTCTTTTTTTAAATTGATTCCCAAGTATTTTATTTTATTTTTTGAGACTATTTTGAATAAGGTAGTTTTCCTAATTTCTCTTTCAGAGGATTCATTACTGATGTATAGAAATGAAATTGATTTATGGGTGTTGATTTTATATCCTGCTACTTTGCTGAATTCATTTATTTTTTCTAGAAGTTTTCTGGTGGAAGTTTTTGGTTCCTATAAGTATAGAATCATTTCATCAGCAAAGAATCATAGTTTGAGTTGTTCTTTTCCTATTCATATCCCTTTATTTTTTTTCATCTAATTGCTCTGGCTAGTATTTCAAGGACTACATTGAATAGCAGTGGTGAAAGAGGGCATCCCTGTCTTGTTCCTGTTTTAAGAGGGAATGCTATCAATTTTTTCTCCATTTAGGATAATGTTGGCCTTTGATTTAGCATAGATAGCTATCCATAAGCTCAATCCCCTAATTTTTTACAAATATAATAATTTTTGAGGTTTCTATGATACTTTCTTTTTTCTCACATTGTATTTCCATTCTCATAGCACATCCCAAACACATTTTAATATTTATGTGCTTCTCAAAATCTTTATTGTACATTTCACATCATTTGATCTTATCTGTTTTCAAAACTATAACTGGAAAAATATATTATTTTTTGTAGCCTATACGAGCATTACCAAATTGTTCACACTGAAAATGTATTGGAAAAGGAGTGACATCTGTAATAGGTGTCATGAGAGTCAAGAAGTTGGAAATTATCACAAGAAAAGCAAATAATTTGTTCCCTATTTAGAAATATTTGGGGACCACCAGTATCATTAGCCATAAACATCACTAGATAATCTGGCATGGCAAGCTTTGATACATTGAATAAATCAGCAGAGGTAGACACATTCTGGTTATTTAACTACACTAGACTTGTTTCTAAGAATGTGTAGTTTAAATGCCAAACAAATTGTTTTATATGTGGTTCTACTTTACAACTTCTTAGTCAAGAATTGATATACCATCTCAACTCACATTATGCAAGAAGTTTCATTCTCCTAGCTTTATGGGTTTCTGAATATTAATTTAAATAATCAATGATTCTTACATTTATAGAAGATTAATCTTGCTAGAATATATAAAGTTTTACTTTCCTATTAAAGTATTCTGGAAATACAAACTATTTTTCTTACCAGCAAACTCTCTGTAAAGCATGAATGAGCACTGCATAACTCTATCTGAAACATAATTTTGCTAACTGAACTTAAGCACTAGTTATTACTATTGTTAGACAGAGCTTCCTCCCTAACTTCCACCATTCAGACCTAGTAAAATACAGAGGATGGTACTGTACAGTAGTGGCACTGTTTATCGTAGTAGATTCAAGGATGACCCACATTTGAAAGTTGTGTAATTTGTTTTATGTTTCTCAATTATGTGCTAAGCATTGCTTTCATCTGATCATCTCCACATCCTTTCTTCTGGATACTCACTAGACCCTCATATATATTTTCCTTCTTAGAAATATCCTAAATTATTATATGTATCTGTAAGTTTTTAGTTATTATGACTATAGGAAAGAAAACTACTTCCTATAACCTTTGTGTCACATGAGTGACAATTTGCTTGAAATATTAGCTAAAGGCAGAGATTAAAAAAGTGTTTTAAAATATCAAGCTAGGTGTGGTGATACTTGCCTGTAATTCCAGGGGCTTGGGAAGCTGAGGCAGGAATATCCCAAGTTCAAAGCCAGTGTCAGCAACTTAGTGAGGCCCTAAGCAACTCAGTAAGACTCTGTCCAAATAAAATTTTAAAAAGGCTGTGGTTGTGGCTCTGTGGTTCAGTGCTCCTGGGTTCAATCCCTTGTAGGAAAAACAAAATCAAATATTTGCATAGTTTATTGTAGTAAAGCATTAGAAAGATTGGTCAGAGATTAACACTAATCAAACTGAAAAGCTACATTTCAAATGACTATTAAGTGTCCTATAAACTGGTAAGTAGAATTTACTTAGCTGTGGAAGGATGTCTCATTGTTCTTATAAACATGACTAATCAAGGGGAGGATACATTAATTGTGATGAATTCTAAACTGATTTGAGAAATATTTGTGAATTGGGAAGTTTCTGAAAATGGAATTTATATAGCTGAAAAAAAAGAAATAACTTCTTGTAATATTAGTTTTTATTTTTCATAAATTTAAGAGGACAAAAAAAATGAAGAATCAATCAGTGGAGACAGAGTTTATTTTGCTTGGACTGACAGATGACCCTCTACTACAAATTGCGATTTTCCTGTTTCTATTTTTCAATTACATCTTGAGCCTGATGGGGAACTTAATCATCCTCCGCCTCACCCTGCTGGATTTCTGCCTCAAGACTCCAGTGTATTTCTTCCTCCAAATTTTTTTTTCTTCTTAGAAATTTTATTGACAACAGTCTGCATTCCACGGTTCTTAATAAGCATTCTCACTGGAGACAAAACAATTTCCTACAATGGTTGTGCAACTCAATTATTCTTATTTTGCTATTAGGGATTACAGAGATTTACCTCCTGGCTGCCATGTCCTATGACCACTATGCGGCCATCTGCAAACCTCTGCATTACCCAGTCATTATGAACAGCAGGGTGTGCTGCCAACTCGGTGCTCAGCTCCTGGGCAACTGGATTCTTAATCATCTTTCCCCCTTTGCTCCTAGGACTCAAGCTGGATTTCTGTGCTTCCAAAGTGATTGATCACTTCTTGTGTGACACTTCTCCTTTCCTGTAGCTCTCTTGTACAGATATACGTTTCATAGAATTGATGGCTTTTACCTTAGCTGTGATGACACTTGTCCTCACGTTGTTATTAGTGGTCCTCTCCTACACATTCATCATCAAAACCATTCTCAAATTCCCTCCTGTTCAACAATAAAGGGAGACCTTTTCCACCTGTTCCTCATACATGGAACAGGTTGTCTCTATTACTTATGGGAGTTGTATCTTTACAACTCCCTCCTGTTCAAATTACTTATGGGAGTTGTATCTTTATGTGTATGAAACCATCAGAAAAGAATGGATGACTTTAAGTGTACCTGTGCTCAATACTTCTGTTACTCCTTCAGTCAACACTTTCATTTAAACCCTGAGGAACCAGCTGGAGAATAAAGCTCTCCAGCAAATGCTCCAAAAGTTTTGTTCTTTCAAAAAGGACAAGACAGAGTTTAGATATAAATAACATGCTGTTGTAATATGAATGAGAAATTTCAATATGATTATCTATTACATTAGTTTGGATCTATGCCATTTTTTCCCTTGAGTATTTATATCTTATTAGGTTTACAAAGTCTATCTGCACCTCTCTATGCTCTTTTTCTGAGTAGATTTTCCTAATCTCCAGGAATAGACTTCCTTTTTCAATCCAGAATATTAAATTCTATCTTTGACTAGAAATATCTATTCTCCTAATGGGTAGTTTATATACTGAAAGATAACCTTACTAGATATACTTAAGTATTTTGATGTGTTTTAATTGCTAAACATTGCATCTGCTTTTAAGTATTTTACATTCTAAAATTGTCAGAGACACACAACACGATGATTTTTTATGTAATGTAATTGATGTTGTCATAGATAAGAAGTAGAAAATCTACGGAACTTTAAAGTTGAAAGTAAACTTCCTAGAAGAATCAGCACTTATGTTGAACCTTGAAAGATGAATAAGAAAAATAAAAATTTAAGGGCCTTGTGATGAGTGCTATAGCATATAAAAGGAATGGATATTCTCCTAAAAAATTTTTTCCTGTGGAATCACAATGATTACAAATAAGTTATATGTAAACATAAGTAGTTGTCATTTTGGGTAAAGACAGAAAAACTCCAGGCTTTGGTTTTAAATTTATGGTTTCTGAACACTAAAAGTGACACTAATTCCTGAAAGAAATTTGACTAACAATTCATTTATATCTTGATTTGGGGGACGTTTTATATATTTTAAGCTGACTTCTGACTTCTTTTGTTCAACATAACAAAGTTCACCCATGCTATTGCATGCATCCATAGTTTCTTTCTCATGCTGATGTGATGTAGCAGCATGTCTCCTGTCTTTTGAAAATAGCCAGATTTTCCTCATTTATTCCATTTTTGGCATTTTATTTTCTCAGGAATCTCTCCACAAAAGTGTATCATTTCTTTCACTAGTGTGAAAAGGGAATAAATAGAAATACCAATCTCTGATTTTACCGTTCCATATGCCCTTTTGAAATAAAATCTCTCAAAGGAGATTTTAATACAAATGGACTCTCTTCTCATGTCTGGCTGATTCCATTTCTCAATTCTCATCATCCAGAGAAGCTTAAGAAATTGTCCCTCAAGGAAAAGAAGAAGGATAACTGTAGAGGAACACATTTCACACTTTGATGTTCTCTCTTTGAGCCCACTACACCTGAAAATAAACTTGTTAACTTGTTTCCGTAATTTAACAGACTCTAAGATTCAACTTGATTTTAAAGACCTGAGGGAGCCAAAAACCAAAGTCTGAATGTTGATGACAGAATGTTGAGAAAACTAATACTGAAGATTTCAGGTTGGAGCCCCGCAGAGAAGGTACAGGAAGTGTGAATGGGAAATGGCAATGAATTTCACTGATTTCTGAGAGAATGTTTACCAAAACCTTAACAGCAAAGTAGGTAATTCCCACTTAGTGAGAAGATACTCTGGGTGTCACATTAACTCAGCAGCCTGACTAAAATGCCTCTGGAGAATGCTAACCTTTGCTTCTCTTCCCACTTTTAAGTTTTGCACAAAGTCCTCTCCTGGTTTTAATTTATCATACTGAGAAGGAAACTCTCGGAAATGGCCTAACAGTTGGTCCTCTGCTCTTTGAGAAAAACTAGGAAGGTCCTGTGCGATGTTGACTCAGCAACATATAATTCAATGCAGATTCTAGGAAAACCAAAGTATATATCACTGCTTTTGCCGCTGGCTCTACTCAAAGAGTGATGTCAGTGCTGTGGGCAGGTTGAGAGTGATGAGATACATTTTTCATCTTCTTGTTCAATTTAACCTCATTATATAGGACTATTTAAAGTTCCTGGCCATTATGAATGTTTACATCCATGAAATCTTCTCATGTGATTTCATATGCCTTTGATGTTCTGGTTGGTGAGCGTGGTTTTAGAGGGCATAGTAGATGATTTCTGATGCAGAGAAGAATCATGAAAAAGAGCAACATAAGGAAATACATTACTATTAAAGCAATTTGATTTTGCAAAGCTAAAACAGGTCTAGGTTTTACGATCTATATGGGTCCCGGGTAGAATAGTATCTCTATTCTAATCTCTTCTGGGACAAATTCCTCTGTCATCAAATCACAAATCCTGGGAAGAAAACTATGTTCATTCTTTTATTCATTACCTCACCAAACAGCTATTTAAGATCTTGTGTCCTACCAAACAAAATAGACATGCTCCTGGAAATTGAATGTTGATAATTTCATTGATAGTAGAGTGAGGCTTATAAAATAAAATGTCATAGTACATGAAATATATTTGGATATTAAAACATAGGATACAGAATTCTAAGTATTTAGAGGATCAGGAATTTTTTTGTTTTTTGTTTTTTGGTACTGGGGATTGAACTCAGGGATACTTGACCACTGAGCCACATCCCCAGCCCTATTTTGTGTTTTATGTAGAGACAGGATCTCACTGAGTTGCTTAGTGCCTCGCCATTGCTGAGGCTGGCTTTGAACTAGCGATTCTCCTGTCTCAGCCTCCCTAAGTGCTGGGATTAAAGGCTTGAGCCGTTTTTTTAATAAATTTTCTTCTGCTTACTTCTTACCTACAGAAGTCAAATTCTACTAATCATAAGGAATTTACATTTCAATTACTAGAAAATTAAAAATCCTCGCTAGTCCAGTAGGGCATTGTTAGTGATGGGTAGGATAGATAGGGATAAGCAGGAATAATGGGAGGTCACAGTGACACAGTCACAGAGGGAGATAAAATCAACTTTCACAGGCAGAGAAGATGTGTAGTCAGCTATCTTTACAGAATAGGATGTCTCAGCCCCCATCACTAAGGGGCCTACAAACCACAAGGGCAGAACAAGGACTCACCCTTCCCATGTAAAATTCAGGCCTTAAAATATAAATCATCAGTAAACATCCCCATGCACATTGAGCACTTGAAAAAGGACCTATCAATACCATGGTTGCTCTTAATTAGGTCTGCAGACCTGAAAAAAAACAAGGACTAAATGGGTATATGGATGGGACTCCCAGCGAACTCAGTGGCTATTCTCTGACTACAGGAGGACCACTCCGTGTCTCCTCTGAATATACTTTTGCTTTCAATAAACCTTTGACATGTGCAACCATGTGAGAGAGAAAGCAGGCCATCACTAATCCTGCTTGATCCTTGATCAGGACACAGGGAACAATGGACCCACATCCTCCTGTGATATTCCTGGCCTTCCCACGACATTAGGACCAAGGGGACTTGCTTGGCGCTCTGGGCAAATGTTTCTTGTCTATGCTCTATGGCTTCATAAACTCTAGATAGACATCTGTAATATTCTTTGTAGTTACACTAATTTTAATAGTTTTCAGTTATAAATGAATAAGATGGACCAACTGAGTGTTATTTTTAAATGATCTTCACAATAATCTTGTTTATTGGGGAATCAAAATACCCAAAGATGAACCTTTCAGAAATTGAAAATAGAACTCTAGGAGTCTCTCCTGACTGCTACCTCAAATTTGGCAGTCTGAGAAGATTTTCAGAATCATCCAATGATAATAATGGTAATCATGTTTTTATTAATAAATATAAAATTTACAAAGTTGAATATTAAACGAGAACTTCAGGTTTTTTATGAATTGCTATAGAAGTCCAAAATGTAAAGCATAGATTATCAGATCCTAGAGATAGTCATCAAAGAGGTGAGAGTATTAATCTTATAAAAAAAATAAACAAGAAAGTGGTTTGGAGAAATGAAGTGATTCCATCATCTTCTTGAAGCCAATTTAATGAGTAAAACACTTGCATTAGAAAATGTTATTTTTTTCTGGCTGGAATCTGGCTGAAATATGGAATTTACAGACCCACAGTAGTACTACCTGAGAAGAGTCTATGTATTTTAGCCTTAGGACAGAATTATTTAACATACACACACACACACAGACACACACACACACACACACACACACACACACATACGTATATATGTATGTATATATATGAATGAAAGGAAGTGGGATTTAGAGAAGACTTTGTCTTTTGAGACATAAACTTTATATCAGCTAATGGTTTTAATTGACACTGTCCTAATATGAAACATTAGATTTTTTGTTAATAGTACAATTTTAGAAAACAGGTTAGATCATATGAGCAAAACCCCATACTTATATACAGTAATTATTCACCCTGATGGTTCAATATAGTTCAATACATTTTAAAAGCTTTATTAAACTATACTGCACATAAAGCACTTATGTTTAAAGTGTACAATAATCTTTAATGTATAAAATACTTCATATTTTCTAAGAATTACATAAAGTTTAATCATTACCACATCAAGATAATGAACATTGCCATTGCTACCAAAAGATTCCTAATGCAACATAGTAATCCCCCTTATCATGTCTCTCTTGGCATTCTTCTGGAATGGTGTGTCCAGTTTATATCTCTATAGATTGCTTTCAATTTCTACTATATTATAGAGGGAAATAATACAGTATTCATTTTAACTAGTCGTCTTTAGCACAGTTGGATAATTTTGATATTCATCCATGATATTCCATATATAGATAGTTTATTTATTATTGCTCAACAGGATTCCATTTTACTGCTGTACCTGAACTTATTGATTCATAACATATGTTGTTGGGTGTTAGGATTGTGTTCTGTTGTTGGTTACCATAAATAAAGCTGCTATGAATGTTTGACTATATAATATTATGGGGTCATATGCTTTCATTTTTCCAGAGTAAACATCTAGGACTAAAATAGCTTGGTTATATGGTAGATGAATGTTTGATTTTTTAAGAAAGTACAAAATTATGTTATAAAATGATGTTATAATTATACATTCCATTAGTAGTGTGTGAGGATTGCATTGGCTCCACATTCTTACCAACACTTGTTTTGACAAATCTTTTTTTTCCCTTTAACCTTTCCAGAAGTTATATAGTTGTATCTTATTGTAATTATAATTTCATTTCTCCTAAGATTACTGATGCTGATCATCATTTTAATGCTTATCTTCCATTTGTATAATTCCTTTGATAAAATCACCACTTAAATATGTGCCCATTTTAGTTTTTTATCACTATTATTACATTTTGGTATTCCTTATGCCTTCCTTATGCCAAATCATTTTTATATATATGCAATTTTAATATATATTTCCATTTTGTGTCTTGTATTTTCATTTACAAAACAGTGTATTTTGAAGAACACATAATATCAATTCTTTCAATGTATCAATTATTTTTCTTTGTGGATCATGTTTTGACCTAGCCCAAGATCACATGTATTTTCTTTTATGTTTTATCTGAAAGTTTTATACCTTTGTTTTTATAGCTATGACTCATTTGAATTGAGTTTTATATATCATATGAGCTATTAATCATGTTTGATATTTTTACAAATGGATATTCATTTTCTCAGATATCATTTGTTGAAAGACAGCCATAGAGAACAAAAAATCATCAGGTTGGAAGTGTTAATATTTTCAAGATTCAAAAAATCCTAATGTATACAAATTAGTTTTTATTTCTTGTGGAAAGGATTTTAAAACCTACATAATATTATATTCTATAAAGCCCTTTTATTATTGGTTGTCTTTCAACAAGTAGGTTTCATCTGAACATGTACAAGGAGATCTGACCTAAAACTAAACTATCTGTGGTATCATCAAAGGTAGAGCCACAGATCTAGTCAAGTCTTTACAGCAGTTATGAGATTGTACAATGATAATTCCTTCGCAAAACCAATATTTAGTTATAAAAAAATTATGCTCAGAATTTTTTTGAAGATTACTACTGAATTTCATTTTCAAGGTATAGATTTGATTCTATAATTGAGAGAAAATTATAAGAATTAATTTATCAAATGCCATCATATGTACACCTACCGTTATCATAAATATTTTTTTTCATAACTTACTAAAAATTTAGCTTAAACTTGAGCAGTAAAGACATTGAACATAAATTAAACTTAATAATTGCTATGATAAACAAGAGGAGGAGTTTTATTCTATTGTCCATAATGCATGAAATTAGAGGATCAATAGAGATGATGAAAACATTCATATGTCAATAAAAACTCAAATTAGTTTTGTTCCTGTATTTACATGTCTTTGAAATGTGATATTGACAAGATGAATATGATGATAAAAATGAAGATAGTTTGATTGTCCTGATAATGCAAATTACCACTTAAAGGAGCTAAAGAAAGTTATCTGAGATCATGGATTGTGAGTTACCTCAGAGAAAAGTTAATTACCTGAAAGAATATTTTCATAGTGAAAATCAAATGATGCTATAATTTTATATTATGAAGATATAAACTGGGCTTTCAGAAAGTGGAGATGAGACATATAAAATTAGAATTTGGAGGTAAATCAATTCCCTAGATGACATGAAATTTGTCATAAATCAATAACAAAACATTCATTGTCAGAATTTCTGTCTGCTTTAGAATAACATGACTGAGGTATAAGGAATGAGTGATCCGAAGTCACATGCACTTCTACTTTCACATTTGAAAGACAGTCCTGGGAGATCCAACAGAAAACATACAATAGGAAGTAAGTTTACCAAAGACATGAGAATATGATTCTCCTAAACAATTTAGCTGGAAATATTCCTTGATACATCTGCAGGTGATATGAGTGGATTGCAGAACCTGATATATGAGCACATTAGCACACTCATTCATTCATTTAGAATATTCTCTTTAAACAGAGTGAATATTCTGTCCTGTGGAGAGAAACATCCAAGATCTAGAGGTAGTAGGACAGAAAATTCTGTGAGTGTAATATAGATAAGTTAGTAAAATATTCCAAATGAATAAAGTAGGCCTTTTATAATTAGTTACAATTAAAAACCTGTAGCATGAGTCCTAAAACTCAACTAAAAGAAGTTGTTTTTGCTTTATGAGATGTTTACTTATAGTTGAAAACATTTAAATATCTATGTGTGTGTGTAAAATTAGGCAAATATTTCTAAAGACTTGCTTCCATAGATGTTATAGTAATCAAGGACCCTAGGAAACCTTGGCTTCAGAGAAGGATGGGGAGAGCATAAAAGGAAAGGTATGTGGAAGTTGAGGGGAAAACATAATGTTACATTTTCCTGTGTGCTGAGTGGTCTGAAAAATAGAAAGAAAGAAATATATAACTGAAGCTATAGATAAGTATTTATCAGGTCAGAAAGGCAACAAAATATAATTAAAACCATAGTAAATCTCTCCATCTTTTTTCATCTTGGTTCACCCAAGTCCTTATTTAATCAAGGGATCTAGTTATTTGGAGAACTACTCATTTAGGTAATTTCTGTGTGCTCAAAAATATTTATTAGATGATTATGAACAACTTTCTTAAAATAATTTAATGTATATATTTAGAGAGTGGGAATGGTGAATTAAATCCACTTATACCCATTTGATTTTTTTTCACAAATTAAAAGTTCAATGAAGTCTTTTTAGGAAAAAAGAATTAAAGACAATTAAACTTTTAATTTGTGAAAATAATAAAATGTGGATAATTGCTTCTCACTCTATTACCCACAGTCACATTTATATACTAAGCCTCAAAATTTATAAATAGCTTAAAACAATGATACCTCCATTATCCCCTGATTTTAAACACTCCCTGCTTAATTTTATTCCAAGTATAAATTCCCTAAAATGAAAGAAGTGTGTATTAAAACTTCCACCTTTCATACATTTCAATGACTTTACTTGGAAGTGTCAAGAAAGCCAATGACCCCAAAATAACTTGAGGTGCTTATTGAATAAAAGATGTATTGACTGTACCTGAAATTTAAAGAAAGAAGCCCTAGGAATAAAAACTTGATGTACCATAAAGAACTCATGAATGTACAGATCAAGAATACATTAAGCCAGGTGTGGTGGCTCAAGCCTGTAATCCCAGCATTTAGGGAGGCTGAGACAGGAGAATCGCAAGTTCAAAGCCAGCCTCAGCAATGGCGAGGCGCTAAGCAACTCAGTGAGACCCTGTCTCTACATAAAACACAAAATAGGGCTGGGGATGTGGCTCAGTGGTCAAGTGCCCCTGAGTTCAAATCCCTGGTACCAAAAAAAAAAAAAAAAAAAAAGAATACATTAAATGTCCTGATTTGAGTACCCTACATGTTTTAATCTTTCCACCTTTTTAATTATTGTTGCCTCTTCCTGCATCAACATATCAAGTAGCACATTCTTGAATTCTTCACAAACTTAAGTGTTATCCTTTACTGAGTGTAAACTGTTCCAGTAGCATGTATTTACTGAATGGGTTTCATCTCTCCTACATTACATGTGGAGAAACTAAGGCAAGAAAATTTCACATGATTTATGCCATGTCCCACATAATGTGTGGTAAAATTTTACTGAACCAGGTTAAATATCTCAAAACCTAACCATTAGTCTTACTGTCTTCAAATGCATATGGTTATCTAACACCCCTGTGTTATTTGCACCTATTTGTAACTCAGTCATCTTTCCTTACACATATTTTTAGTTTCCGCAGAGTTATTACTTTCTTCTGGAAAATATTCATTATCTTTTAAATTCCACAGAAGTCATCCTCACCATAATTTTTTGTAGAACTTTAATATAACACTGATAAAACACTATGCAGCAATATTCAGCTTATTTGCATATGTCATTTAGGTAATGAAAACTTCATCAAACTAAGGATTTTATTCCCCTCAATTTCTGGAAAAAGATAACTATATAATAAATACATGTTGAATTAATTAATGAATTATATCCATCAAGTTACACTTATGCAAAGTTAAAAGTCATATTTTGTGGAATTTAATATTTTTTAAGGATATGTGAGTTACAATTTGGATTTAAAATTGAAGGAAGTTACCATACTAGAGTGAAATCCTTTGTGAGGAAAATAAAAGGAACGGTGCAATAGAGTGATAAGAATTTCCAAGAAAATCTCCTTCATGAGGTAACTGATGAGGTAGAAAAACATGACCATGACAAATGTATAAAAACTGGTTTTCAGTTTTAAGGTAAATTGGTAATATGTATCAAATTTTTAAATTTTGTTTTTTGAAAAACATAAAATCTTTTGTAATACATCCCCAAAGACTTCTTTCACCTGCTGGTTCCTTAGAGTATAAATGAAGGGATTTAGTAAAGGGGCAATTGAGGTGTACAGCAAAGCTACACCTTTGGATACAGTCACTCTTTCTTTTGCGGATGGTTTTATATACATAAAGATACAGCTACCATATGTCATGGAGACAACAATCATGTGAGAAGTACAGGTGGAGAAAGCTTTGGTCCTTTGCTGTGCTGAAGGGAATTTCAGAATGGTCCTAACAATGCAAGTGTAAGAAATGATCACCAGTACCAATGTGATCACAAGTGTCAGCACAGCTAAGACTAACGACATCATTTCAAGGACATGTGTATCTGTGCAAGAGATCTGTAGGATAGGAGATGTTTCACACATAAAATGATCAATGATTTTGGAAGCACAGAAATCGAGCTTGAGTCCCATAACCAAAGGGGGAAAGATGATTAAGAATCCAGTTGTCCAGGAGCACAGCACAAGTTGGTAGCACACTCTACTGTTCATAATGGTTGGGTAATGCAGAGGTTTGCAGATGGCGACATAGCGGTCATAGGACATGGCAGCCAGGAGGTAAAACTCTGTAACTCCCAGTAAAAGGATAAAAAATAATTGAGCTGCACAGTTATTATAAGAAATGGTTTTGTCTCCGTTCACAATGGTAACCAAGAATCTGGGAATGCACACAGTTGTGAATATGACTTCCAAAAAGGAGAAATTACGAAGAAAGAAATACATGGGAGTCTTTAGGCGAGAATCCAGCAGAGTGAGAAGGATAATGATAAAGTTCCCGATTAGGCTTAATGAGTAATTGAGAAACAGAACCAGAAAAATCACAATTTGCAATTGTGGATCATCAGTCAATCCTAACAGAATGAACTCTATTTCCATTGATTCATTCTTCATTTCTTTTTTGTTAACCTTATCAAATCTGCATAGGTAAAGGAAGAAAACATTTAAATATATGTGTATAAGAATAGACGCACACACAAAAAGCATAAAAGGATATATATTCTGAAATTTATTCATTTGAAATGTGTTTTCTATCCAAAAATAGCAGATGACACAGAATTATATGCTAGTTTAATTCAAAATTCCTTCTAGTCTGCTTTCTTTAGCATCCAAGCAAATTTTCACCAGAATTTGAATAATATATCTTTATATTAATATAGTTAACTATATTAACTATAAGTTAATATAGTTAATATGCATTTAAGATTATCATTTCAACGACTTTAACACAACTCTCTCACCACTGGACAGATCTTCCAAACATAAACTAAACAAAGAATCTACAAGGCTTAACAGAACAATCAATGGTCTAGACTTAACTGATATATATAGAATATTCCATCCATCAACAAGGAAATATATGTTTTTCTCAGCAGCTCATGGATCCTTCTCCAAAATAGATCATATGCTATGCCAT
>PVHX01023711.1:0-25268 GCA_004024805.1 Geosciurus inauris
GTAATCTCAGGGATTTTCCTATGGGAACTCTAGCCTTTCAAACACAATTCAGGGGCTGGGGCTGTAGCTCAGTGGTAGAGCGCTTGCCTCGCATGCGTGAAGCACTGGGTTCGATCCTCAGCACCACATATAAATAATAAATGAATAAAATAAAGATCTATGAACTAAGAAAAATTTTTAAAAAATTTAAAAAAATCAAAACCAAAAAAACCCACAATTTAGTTTAGTTTTGTTTTTTTAACCAGTGAGCCACATCCCCAGCCCTTTTTTTTTTAAATTTTCTTTTTTAGTTGTTGATGGATCTTTATTTTATTCATTTATTATTTGTTTGTGGTGCTGAGGATCAAACCCAGTGCCTCATGCATGCGAGGCAAGCGCTCTACCACTGAGCCACAGCCCCAGCCCTCAGCCCTTTTTATATTTAATTTAGAGACAGAGTCTCGCTAAACTGCTTAGGGCCTCACTAAATTGCTAAGGCCGGCTTTGAACTTGCAATCTTCCTGCCTCAGCCTCCCACCCTTGGGATTATAGGCTTGTACCACCATACCTTGCTTTGTTATTTTCTCCTTCTCCTTCTTCTTTTATTCAGAGACAGGGTCTCACTGAGTTGCTCAGCACCTTGCCATTGCTGAGGCTGGCTCTGAACTCGTGATTCTGTCTCAGCCTCCCAAAGTGCTGGGATTATAGGCTTGCGCCACCATGCCCGGCTTGTTATTCACTTCTGAACTTCCTTTGCCAGGACCTGGGCTAGGCACTGAAGATTCAGATTTGAAAAAAAGATACCTTCCCCTCTTCTCAGGCAGTCCCCTACTTATTTTCAGCCATGTGATAGAGCAGGAAAAAAATATAGATTTTTTTTTTTTTTTTGCAAGAGGAAACACTGTCTCTCTGGAAGGCTAGATCTTAAATTTTTATTCTATTCCTTTGTTGATGTCATAATCATCTCTCCTGTTGCCTTGGAGCTCTATAGCCATCAAAGAACTCTCAGGGCCAGAATCTCATTTAATAGTCAAGAAAACCTGACTATTAGTAAAAAACTAATAGTAAAAACTAGTATCACTAGTAAAAACTTTGAGAAAACAAAGCTTCAGGGAGATTAAACTAGCTGCCTATGGTTGCTATAGTCACTTGGATGCAGACCCAGATCTTTTGGCACAGATACCTGGATACAGTGTTTGCTTGGATTTGAACCTGGGATCCAGGTTCAGAATGTGGCCTAAAGAGTGGCAAGAAGTGATCTCAAGGACTTTGAGCTGAAATGACCCATTCTCTGACCTTCACCTGTACACTAGGAGTATGACCATGGGCAATAACCACAACCACTAAGACCTTATCATGAAGCTTTTGTCTGACAACACATCTATGCAATTGTGCACTAGCATCCCATTTTACAGATGAACTGATCAGTATTTAGTTGGTAATTTGTCCAAGGTTACAGAATCAGAATCCTATCACAAAGTTGTCTCCTGCTTTCCCCACCACCCAAGCCATCCACCAGTGGCTAGGAGAATTCCTCTAATATTTCTGAACCTCAGATTTCTAAATATAACTAGGGATCGCAGGAACAACAGGAGGATTATGGGGGATGACATGTTAATGGCATGGAGCAGCATTTATCTTATCCCCTTCCCCTCCTGAGACCTCTTGTACTTAAGATGGTGGCGCCTAAACCTATAAGTATCAGGAAAATAAGCCTCAAGAATACTCACCTTTTGAACTTCAAGGTTACCCTGCCTATCTGCCATCTTACTGCTCAGGCTTTCCTGATGGTGGGGAAGCTGGAGTCAGAAGTGGGGGCCTGGGGGCTGGGGTGTGGCTCAGTGGTAGAGGTTGCCTCGCATGTGTGAGGCACTGGATTCGATCCTCAGCACTGCATACAAATAAATGAATAAAATAAGATTCATCAACTTAAAAAAAAAAAAGAAAAAGAGAGATGTGGGGGCCTGACCTGAAGTACCCAAGCATACCTGGAGGTGGTTCTCAGGAGTGAACCACCCTGGGAATGAAATTCCAAAGGATGATGTAGGTACAGTAAATCAAAGAGAAAGGGCCATAAACTTTAGATAATCTTGAGGTCTTAGTAACATCCCTGTATAATTTCAACAAAGGTTGATAAGACACCATTTCAGCATTTTTTTTTTTTTTGGTACCGGGGATTGAACTCAGGGGCACTCAAATACTAAGTCACATCCCCAGCCCTATTTTATATTTTATTTAGAGACAGGGTCTTACTGAGTTGATTAGCATCTCACTTGTGCTGAGGCTGGCTTTGAACTTGTGATCCTGCTTCAGCCTTCTGAGCCACTGGGATTACAGGCGTATGCCAACATGCCTGGCTCATTAGACACCATTTCTATGACAGGAAATAGCCACCACTCATCAAGCTCTACTGACTCAGCAGGGCTTATGGGACACACCTTGGAGACAGAGTTTCCCATGTGGTATGTGAGACTCCAAGACAAGATATGCCCAAGTTCAACAGGATACCAAGAAGAAATTGAGAACATAGGAAGGAGGGGTGCTGGGGAAGGTCAGGAAACTGGGGGAGGGGAGCCTCTAGGAAAAGAGGATAGAAATGTGAGAAGCTCAGAGGTGACATGTAGTTTGGTACTGGGGGCTGAGGAGGGGTATGGAAGATTGCTGGAGGCTGGGAAACTTAAGGCGACAACTGGGGGAAACAGATAAGTTCCCATCTTCCAAACAGTCAGAACTGAACACCCTGAACTCTGCTCCCCAACCCCATCTACATCAACCCCACTGTTAGAAGGGAAGGTACTCAAGACAACTCAGGGAGGTGTGGGTTGGTGGAAACTTGGCATTTCCATGATCTTCATATCATTGTGGAGTTGGAGATTCTCCCATTTCAGGGGTTGTGCGGGACCCAGGGTGGAATCAGACAATTGCTGCCTCCAAAATGCTTAAGGGCAGGTCACACACACAGGAATCTTTTGGAGGCATTAAGAATTCTCATGTAACGCTTATGAAGACAAAAAAGAAAAAAACAAAACTAGGAATAATGTCAATGTCTTACCAGAAGATAGGTTAAATAAAGAAAGGCAAATACTGGGGGCTAAAGAATCATTACATTTGGGGGGATGGTTCTGGGAATTGAACTCAGGGCCTTATGCATGCAAGGCAAGCACTCTACCACTGAGATAACCTCCAGCCTCAATCATTAAAAATTGAGTGAATTATTTAAAAAGAAATGCTCATGATAAGAAAACAAGTGGGCGCAGTGGTACACATCTGTAATCCCAATGATTTGGGAGGCTGACAGGAGGATTGCAAGTTCAAAGCCAGCCTCAGCAATTTAGTAAGGCCCCAAGTAACTGAGCGGGACCTTGTCTCAAAATAAAAAATAAAAACGCTGGGGAGGTAGCTCAGTGGTTAAGCACCCCTGGGTTCAATCCCCTGTAAAAAAAACAAAACAAAATAAAACTATAGCTTTAAGCCGAGTGCAGTGGCGCAAACCTGTAATCCCAATGACTCAGGAGGCTGAGACAGGAGAATCACAAGTTCAAAGCCAGCCTCAGCAATTTAGTAAGGCCCCAAGCAACTCAGTGAGACCCTGTTTCTACATAAAACACAAAATAGGGCTGGGGATGTGGCTCAGTGGTCGAGTGCCCCTGAGTTCAATCCCCAGTACCAAAAAAAAAAAACCAAAAACCCAAAAGTTAGCTTCACTGTCAGTATTCAACAATGGGCACATAATGCTATTGTCATCATAAAAGTAACGAATATTATTTTTAAAAGTGTCAGCATCTAGCTGGGCACGGTGGCGCATGCCTGTAATCCCAGCACTTTGGGAGGCTGAGACAGGAGAATCAAAGCCAGCCTCAGCAAGGGTGAGGCACTAAGCAACTCAGTGAGACCCTGTCTCTAACTAAAATACAAAGTAGGGCTGGGGATGTGGCTCAGTGGTAAAGTACCCCTGAGTTCAATCCCTGGCACCAAAAAAGAAAGAAAAGAAAAAGTGTCAGCATCTTATCATAGAAAACAGTGACTGAGGCCCCATAGTGGCCCCTGTGTCAGTGTCACTTCTTTAGGCCTCATCTTACCCCTCTATAAAATGGAGACCAAAACCATGAGATGAGAGCCCCTTCAACTTTATGGGGATGTAGCTCAGTGGTAGAATGCTTGTCTAGCATATGCAAAGTCTTGGGTTCAATTCCCAGTACAGCAAACAACAACAATAAATAAATAAATAAATAGGAAAAAAATTTAAATTAGCCATATAGGGTCTACAGGAGCTTGGAAAACTTTGACCAGGCCAGTCTACTACTCCTGGAAAAAGCAGGGCTACAGCAGGATCTCCAGGGAAAGGAGGATTTGGATTGATTGGGGGTTGGGAGAGAAAGGGGGATTCCTTTTGAACCCATTGCAAGGAAAGCAGGAGGAAAAATATTACTGGGTCAAAATCATCCGAGACATGCCTGATGGGAAAATCTGTTCTGGGGCAGGGGGCTGGTGATAAAGCCAGACTGGACAGAGGTCTGCCTGTGAAGGATGGAGGAGGTACCTAAAGGCTCACAAAATTGGTTCCATCTGATGGTGCCTGAGGCCTGGAAAATTCTGTGTAAAAGGTGATGAGCATATCACGGATTGGCAGTGTCTGATTCCTCTCGGGTGTTTCTGGTCTTTTGCCACAGCAGAGTGGTCCCCTGTCCCACAGTAGGTGCTCAGTAATTTTTACCAAATAAATGAATGTCACTAGGAAAGATATCATCCATCTTTAGTCTTCAATTTACTTATCTGTGAGGTGGCAGGTTGTGTGGAAATTATAAATTATTTGGGAGAATAAGTCACAGCACGACACTCCAGTATGGTGGTGCTATCTCTATTTACCAGGTTGGTATACTGCGGTTCTCTGGGACTGAGTCGCTTGTCCAGGGTCTGGGGTGCTACCTGGTTGCGACTGTAAAATCTTTAAAGTCTACCGCCGCTGCCCGTCGCTTCCAGACCCAAACCCAAGATCTAGTTTGGCTAGTTAAGTCAGGACAGTAGGCGCGGGCCACGGATCACACCCGATGACGCTTGACTCCCCCCGCCCCCGCGTCCCCTCGCCTCTCCGCAGTGGCTACTCAAGGCCGGACAGGCCCGGATCCCTCAGGACGCAGCAGGAATTCAGGGGAGGGGGCGAGGCCAGGAGCCCAACTCTTAGACTGCTCCGCCAGACTGTCGGCTCAGGCACTTCCAGCGCGACCCGTGGCGGGCCCGGGTTTTCACGAACTGCCGGCAGGGGCCGGCCCTGGTCTGCGCGGGTTTTCAAAAGTCAGAGGGAAACCGATCCCCGGGCCGCGCCCTCGTGACCTGTCGGGTGGGAGTCACCGCGACCCACCCGGGAGGCCAGGCTGCTCTCCTCTCCCCCAGCGCTCGTCTTTGAATAGGGATGCGTGTACGGGGTACTTAGTCCAGGCGTGGAGTGAGAAGACCTAAAAGCCGGGCGGTGGTAGTGGGGAACCCTCTAGGTCATTCGAGGAATCCCCTCATAGGGACAATAGCCTTTGGGGTCCCGAGACGTGTTTTCCAGCCTGGAGGTGCCATTCAGAGACAGAGCGGAAAAGGAGTTTGCCTCTTAAGTCCCACCCTCTGGGCTAGGAGCCTGATGCCAGAGAGGGGAAGTGATTTCCTCAAGGTCACTCAGCAAAACAACGCCCAACCAGACCAAAGCCCAGGTGTCTGCCATTCTCCCCTCCCCCGCCTATCATTATCAGAACCCGGACCCCGCAGCTCTGAGCTGTGGGAAGGGCAGCTCGGACTGGGACCCAGCGAGTGGATGTGGGGGCAAAGGCAACGCGTCGAACACTCACTTTTCCTAGACTAGGATAAAAGGGAGCCGACGACCCCGGGACCTCGCGGAGGGCGTGCCTCGCGTGGGGCCGCCAGGGCGGGGATGCAGCGTGCCGGGCACTCGGCTCCACCTTCCGCGGGTTAGGACAGCGCGGCGCGCGGCTCCTTTAAGAAAGTTCGCTGGGCCAGTTCATCAAAGTTTAAAAACTTGTCGTGGAGAAGGGAATGGGGGACGAACAGAGAGGGAGAGGGTGGACCAAGAGGAGAAGGGAAAGGCCGCGCCGAAGGCCGGCGCGTCGCGGCCGGGACCGGGGCGAGACCGCAGTGGGCGGCGGGGATTGGCTGCGCGTTCCCCCGGAGACGGCGGGAGGGCGGGGGAGGGGCCGGCCGGGCCCCAGCTGAGGCCGGTTCCGGCCCCCGCCCCCCGACGCCCGCCCCCTCCCCCGGTGCCCGCCCCCCGCCGCCGCCGCCGCCGCCGCGGGCGCACTCGCCGGTCGCAGTGAAAAGGCGGAGGCGGCGGCCTCTCGGGCTCGGCTCCCGCTCCAGTGCCTCCCCCGCCGCACCCCCTCCCCACCTCCCGCACCCGCCAAACTTGATGTGACCCTTGCCTGACGCGGCGGCTGCCCCGCGGGCCCCCACCGCCACCCCGCCCCGCACCCCCGGAGCGCACCGCTCACCGCGCCCCTTCCCACCTCCCGGCCGGGGCCGGGCGCCGCGCTCGCCCTCCGCGTTCCCTTCCCCTCGCCACCCCCTCCCCCTTCACCATGAGCAACCTGAAGCCGGACGGCGAGCACAGCACTGGCACCGGCACGGGCTCCGGCACCACCCTGGAGGAGGAGGTGGGTCTGCGGCCCCTGGACTTGGGTGAAGTGCACGCGGAGGTGGGCGCGGGAGAGGACGTGCGGGGCCTTCCGCGCCGCGCGAGGTCGGTCGGGCCATCGCTCCTGGCGCCTTCCCGCCGCTGCCCTTCGCCCGGGGAGGAGCAGACCGTGTCCAGCGAGCGGGGGCGTGCGGCCTGGACTGCCTCGCGGGGCAGGCATTGTCTCCCCGCCCTCCCGGGCTCCGGGAGGGCTGCGCGTCGTCCGTGCGTCTAGCGGTGGGCTGGCTGCACCGCGTTGGTCCCACGCCTGCTTCCCGCACGTCCCTCGCACCCCACCCCCAGCCCGGCTTGCTGCCGTCGTCAGGGGTGCACATCCCCTGTCTCCACTAAAAGCTGAGCGGCAGGCGGGCCGCACCCTCAGTTTCCTACCCTTTCCACCCTGACCTCCTCCCCATGACCTTGGAGACCTGCGTCGGCCGCCCCGCACCTGGGTTCACTAGAGTTGTAGTCATGGGGTCGGGCGGGCTTTCTTCACAGCCCCTGAACCTATGCTTTGGCATAGGTGAGCCGGCAATTTAGCTGGAGTTGGGAAGGAGATGACTAAATACACTCAGTTCCCAGTTCTCCGATGTTGCACTGTTAGCCAAGCCAGGACCCTAAAGCTGGCCTGGGTGGGAAAGTGCAAGGAGAGATGACATCATCTTGTCCACTGGCCATGTGCTAATAAGGAGTATGAGATGGCTTCATGGAATCCCCAGCAGCTTGTCGGTTGATGGGATGGTGAGGTAGATGTGTGGGTGAGGTGGAGGATAAAAACCTTAAAGCTTTCAGTAAATTAGAGCGAGGCCAGCAGAGAGAACTGGTGTGGAAAGGGGACGGACTTCTTAGCTCCTACGAAAGGCCTCTGCTGTGTCACTCTAGGGCTGAAAGACCCTTCCTGCCTGGTCCTGGAATGTTCTTGCCCAGGAAACCAGGGGCCAGTTATCCATCCTGAGCCCTTTTCCTTTTGGTGTGGGGGAGAAACCGCAGAGTGTGGGGCGGGGATGTTCAGGGTTGCTACCATCTCCCATTGGGCCATGGGGTTGGTTCAGATGGCTCTGAGATGCACTGCTGGGCTGAACTCCTGCACTGCCAGCTCCCTGTCTTGGCAATTCAGAGGCCTTCTGACAGTCTCAGTCCACCAATGGCATGACATCTTGAGAATGTCTGTCTGGATTCCACCTTTTGCTGGGAGGAGCAACGGGAGAATATACAACTCTACTAAAAATGTGAAGAGGGAAGGCCTGATGGCTGTCCACTATGGCTCTGGGATGGTGGGCTGTTTTGACTCCCTTTGTCAAAAGGCTTTGTCTTTCTTGGATCTTGATTCCCACAGACCCTTCACTTTGGGCACCTTCACCCCATCCTGTTATGGGTTGCTGGTGTGTTTGTTTGCCCTCACACCCTTGTGGGCTGAAATTGGGAGGGCAGTGTCTCCTGTGAAGCTGAGCATGAACCCTGAATCCCACTATTTATTGCTCAGGTGTTGATTTGTGCAGGGATTTCACACTGCTTGAAAGACTGGGGCTAGGCTGACCCAACCTTCAGACCCACTGCTCTGAGTGGCAAGAATAAACAGTGTAATCTTAAAAAAAGCCTTTGAGGTTTTGACCACTTTTTTTTTTTTTTCTAATTTCCTTTCTGAGAAAGAGGGTAGGCTCCCCCAAAAGCAGGGTCCCTACATTCCTTCTTGAGGGCTGAGGTAGAGTCAATGGGAGTGGTACTTGCTGAGGGACATAGGCTTATTGTATTTAGCCCAGGTCTAAATTTGTGTGTGTGTGTGTTTTGTTTTGTTTTGTTTTGTTTTTTGGGGTGGTGCTGGGGATTGAACCCAGGGCCTTGTGCAATCAAGGCAAGCATTCTACCAACTGAGCTATATCCCCAACCCCTGAGGCCTAAATGTAAGGGCCTCCATTAGCTGCCCTCCTGGAAACCACCTCTTCCCCTGTTGGTCTTCCTCTTGGAAGCCCAGTGTGTATTCTGGTCTGGTAAGAACAAGAGTCAGTCTGCTCCTCTCATCAACCTTCTGAACAGTGGGCCAAGAGCTTTGTTGGGGGCTCCATCATATTTTGGTCATTTGGGCTGGAACTGATCTCTTTCCCTTTAGCTTAGATGCCTCCTAGCAGTCAGTTCTTCAGTCCTTAAGAACCATTATCCAGAAGATGTTAGCAGTGGCGGTAACTGCTACAGCTACCTAATCTGGCTCTTTCCAATCAACTATTAGAGATTAGCTAGAGCAAGTATAGAGAACCAAAAAACCCTAATACTGCCCACCATAAGACTTTAATTCCTAAAGATACTAGATCACTGGAGAAGGGGTGTGTTTCCATAGTTGGGGGAGGTGTCAGTGGGGCTGCTTGTCTTAAAGTGCTTTTTATGGCTTTGGCTTTTCCTGCTTGCCCATCTTATTGACAGGCTTCATCAGTGTCATATGCATTAGGGTCTTTTTCTGGACCATGGGTTAGGAATACAGGTGAAAGGTTACAGGCTAGGGGGTGAGGAGGACCTACCAGGAGGAAATGATGGTATTGTTAACTGCAACAGTAGAGAGAATAAAGGAATATCAGCACATGGTATCAGCACATGGTGCCACTGAGAGGTTAGAGATCAGCCCTCCCTGAGATGGGTGATTAGATTGTTTCCACCCCCCAGAGGGGTGGAAAGAGCATTCTAAGAGGAGGGCCTGGCATGTGTAAAGGTAGGGGAAGTGTATTGTAGAACCTCATGACTGTTTTGGGTAACTACCAGAAATTTGCTATGTTGCAGCAATAACGAGGGCCATATTATGAAGAGCCTGATATCATGTGGGGTTAGGAAGAAATGCATTTTCTTTACACTTGGGAAGGAGAGGTGTTCGTGTTAAAAGCTTTGATACCCTTTGAAAGCTAAAGAGGACAACAGGGAACTAAGGAGAGGAGATGAGTTTCCTTTTCAGTCCTAGCCTATACCATCCCCCAGGTGGGTCTTGCTGGAGCACCAGGTGAGCTGACACACAACCTGAACCCTGCTTGGGACAGGCTTATGTCCCTGCTGCTGAATCCCGTATCTAAGCCTGTCCTGTCCCAAGTGATTTTCCATGGATAGCTAGGTAGTTACTGTGTCTTGGGAGAGGGGTATATGTGGTTTTCATTTTTCAAATGGAGACCTTTTACAATACAAAGTAATATTAAGTTATTGTAATTGTTAAAAACAATGTTATTGAGGGCTGGGGGTGTGGCTCAGTGGTAGAGTATATGCCTAGCATGTGCAGGCCCCAGGTTCATACAGACCACCAAAAAAAACAAACAAACCAGGGCTAGGGATGTAGCTAAGTGGTAAAGTACTTGTCTGACATGTGAGGCCTTGGGTTTGATATCCAGTACCATAAAAACAAACTTTTATTGAGGTATGATTGATATACAAAAAAAGCTACACATATTTACTATATTTACTGCATTTAACTTGGTGAGTTTGGAGATTTGGTTACATTTTTTGGTGCTAGAGATTGAACCCAGGGCCCTACAAATGTGCTATACCACTGAGCTATATCCCTAGCCTCTATAGTAGTTTTTAGTTGGGGGGCATCCTTGGGTAGTGGATATTTGGATTCTTGGGTTGAGGGGAAATAAGTTTCTAAGAGGTAAATAAAAAAGTTGTGTAGCAGCCTAATGGTAAGCTATAGAAAGGCAGGAGTTAATGGCAGCTAAAGGGTGTATAATTTGACTTAAGTTTGCTACCTTCTTACCCTAGCATAACTGGATTAAGACTGCTCCTTCTGTAACTGTTACCTAGAGTTCATCATATGTCCTCAGAGGGATGTTAGGAGATAGCCAGATTTTTGGCACCACTGAGAGGTTAGAAGTCAGTGCTCCCTGACTATGGGTACATAGGAGGTTGTTAGACCTGTGGGGGTGGAAAAGGTCAGTTAGTTGAGATGAAGGAATTCTGGGGTCCAGTGTGTGACTTGGGTACCTTTTCTTTTCTGACATTGAAAGCATTTAAAAGAACCTGGAAGCCGGGCGCGGTGGCTCATGCTTGTCAACTCAACTTGAGTTGCTTAGCACCTCGCCATTGCTGAGACTGGCTTTGAACTCGCGATTCTCCTGTCTCAGCCTCCCTAAGTGCTGGGATTACAGGCTTGCGCCACCCGCCCGGCTTGGAGGGTGTTATTTTGCCTCCCCTCTACTCAAATGACCTAATGGAGATGCTGTACTAATAATAGTAAAGCCTTTATGTAGTGTTTGCAGCAGACATGGTGCTAAACACTTTACCATTTTAACTCATTTAACCTTCACAACAGCACTGTGAAGTACTTATGCGTGTGTGTATGTGTGTGTGGTACTGGAGATTGAACTCAGGAATGCTCTAACACAGAGCTATGTCACCCACCATCCCATCTTATTTTAAATTTTGAGACAGGGTCTCATTAAGTTGCAGAGCCTGGACTCAAACTCACAACCCTCCTGCCTCAGCCTCCTGAGTAGCTGGGATTACAAGAGTGTGCCACTGTGCCCAGCTAAGTGCTTACATTAGTATCATCTTATATAAATGAGTTAAGGGAGGTTAAAACTTTCATGAAGCTAGTTAGTGAGGAGGTTTGGATTTGAGTTCAAAATTACCACTTAACCACATACTAGATTTTGCTGAGATTTAAGGTGGCAGAGAGGTCTCTACAACCCAAGTTTTTTGTTTTTTGTTTTTGGTACCGGGGATTGAACTCAGGGGTACTCACCACTGAGCCACATCCCCAGCCCTATTTTGTGTTTTCTGTAGAGACAGGGTCTCACTGAGTTGCTTAGCACCTTGCCGTTGCTGAGGCTGGCTTTGAACTTGTGATTCTCCTGTCTTAGCCTCCCAAAGTGCTGGGATTACAGGTGTTTACCACCACACCTGGCTACAACCCAAGTTTTTTTTTTTTTTTTGTACTGAGGATTGAACTCAGGATTACTCCACCACTGAGCCACATCCCCAACCCTATTTTGTGTTTTATGTAGAGACAAGGACTCGCTGAGTTGCTTCGCGCCTTGCCATTGGTGAGGCTGGCTTTGAACTTGCGATTCTCCTGTCTTAGCCTCCCAAAGTGCTGGGATTACAAGCATGAGCCACCACACCCAGCTTACAACCCAGGCTTTTGAGGGCTGAACTCTTGGGTACTTCCTCAGTCCCAAGCAGAAGACCAGACACTGGCTCTAGACTGTTTCTTTTTCTTTTCTTTTTTAAAATATTTTTAGTTGTAAATGGACACAATACCTTTATTTATTTATTTTTGTGTTGTGCTGAGGTTTGAACCCAGTGCCTCACATGTGCTAGGCATGTGCTCTACCACTGAGCCACAACCCCAGCCCCTCTAGGCTGTTTCTTTTGGGAAGTGGTGTGCCCAAGACTGGGTGATGACGACTGTCAGCCCCTGCTAGGAGGAGCATTCTATCACAGATATTCTTTAGAACCACCATCCTATAGGATAATAAAAAACAGACCAAGTCAATTTTATTTTAAATTCTCTACAGATGTCCTACCCTTCCCTGTCTGTACATGAGACGGACTGCTTTCACACCTCATGGCCATAGGCTGCTTTGGGCTTCTTCTAAAGAAATGTTACTTGCTTTCAAGTGATTGTCATTCTGGAGGCCATACTGTTGGATCATTGTGTCTCTTCCTTTCCCACATGTGGGCAGCCTGGCTAGTTTCTTTTTCTTTTTGTTTTCTTTTTCTTTCTTTTTTTTCTTTTTTTGGTACTGGGGATTGAACTCAGGGGCACTCAACCACTGAGCCACATCCCCAGCCTGATTTTGTGTTTTATGTAGAGACAGGGTCTCACTGAGTTGCTTAGCACCTCGCCATTGCTGAGGCTGGCTTTGAACTCGCGATTCTCCTGTCTCAGCCTCCCTAAGTGCTTGAACCACCGTGCCTGGCTTCTTCTTTTTTTGTAGTATAGGTTGAACCCAGGGGTGCTCTACCACTGAACTACATCCCAACTCATTTTATGTTTTATTTTGAGACAGGGTCTCATTAGGTTGTTGAGGCCGGCCTTGAACTTGCAATCCTCCTGCCTCAGCCTCCCAAGCTGCTAGGATATTACGGACATGCACTGCCACACCCAGCAAGAGAACCAGCTTCTGAATCCCATTCAACATTTGGATGTGGTGGCTTCCTCTGTCCCCCTCTCCAGCATGGGGCTGGTGAGACCCAGGAATAGGGGCAGGACAGGGACTGTGATGCTGAATCTTCACTTTGCTCTCATGCCCTCAAACCATGTATCCCATTGGGCCTCAGACAGTCCTGAGAGGTAGTTGAGTCCCTCCTGCCTGCTCTGAGGGCTGAGCTCTTGGTCCAGGTTACCCACCTCTGGTCACTCAGCTCAGAGTGCTGGCACTGGCATGCTTGGTTGCTATTCGGCTTTACTGCAGCCACTTGGGTCAGCTCCCTGTTGTCCCCTTACCTGTCTCATCAGACTGTGGGGCCAAGCCTGTCAGGTACACTTCAGAAACCATGCTGCCATAAGGTGGGTGGGACCTGGACAGTCCTTAAGGCTTTACATGCCAGAACCCTTCCCACTGCCTTCCAGGGACCAGCACAGCCTTCTTGTTTTCTGCTGCTTCTTTCATTCCAACCTTGACTGGAACAAGTGTCACCTCTGAGATGTGTTAAGACTCAGACTTCTGAGGCAGAAGAATCCACTGGTGGGTCCATCGGTGCCAGAGTCCTCTGGACTGCAGCAATGGCGTCAGCCCATCTACCCGGGCTAACCACTCGTGGTCAACTGAGTAGAGGCTCTTTTTTTTTTTTTTTTTAACTTTTTTTTAGTTGTTGATGGACCTTTTATTTTTATTTATTTACATGCGGTGCTAAGGATTGAACCCAGTGCCTCACACATGCTGGGCAAGCGCTCTACAACTGAGCCACCACCCCAGTCCCCGAATAGAGGCTCTTGACTGTTCCAAGCCATCGAGGCTGTCTCAGTCCCCCAGGGAAAGGAAGTAGGATCTGACCTGGACGAGGCCATGGTAGAAGTACCTGGAGCATTTAAGCCCTCTTTGTGGTTGGCCAACTTTCCCCCTTGCTTTAATTTGGGGGTGAGGGGAAAAGAGGAGTCAGGAGAGGATACTGGAAAGGACCCGAGGTGTGTGTGTGTGTGTGTGAGAGAGAGTGATTTGGTTCTGGAGATAACCTGGGGGCACTGTACCACTGAGCTTTATCTCCAGCCCTTTTTGTTCTTTGTTTTGAGACAGTTGACCAGGCTGGCTATAAACCTGACATCCTTCTGCCTCAGCCTCCTGAGTTGATAGGATTACAGGCATGTGCCATCACACCCAGCAACCTGAGACTATTTTTGAGAACTTTTGTTGCTGTGAAGGTTCTGTGTACCCTCCACCTTCTGCCTAGATTTTTCTGGTTTAGATGTGTAGTCGTGGCTGTATCCCAGCATAGCTTGGGATGGAGGGATCCCTAATGTGGTTTTTGGTTTGTTTGTTTGTTTGTTTGTTTTTTGGTACTGGGGATTGAACGCAGGGGTCCTCGACCACTGAGCCACATCCCCAGCCCTATTTTGTGTTTTATGTAGAGACAGGGTCTCACTGAGTTGCTTAGCGCCTTGCCGTTGCTGAGGCTGGCTTTGAACTCGCGATTCTCCTGTCTCAGCCTCCCTAAGTGCTGGGATTACAGGCTTGAGCCACCGCGCCCAGCTTCCTAATGTGTTTGACAGGGGACCTTTTAACTAGGTCCCAGAAGCAACTTTGGTCCCTGAGCAGAAGCTCTCTCTCAACAGGAGCACTGTGTTGGGGACCATCACTCTCGTCAGACTTCACTGGCCTTAGTGAAGTGACAGGGCAGGTGTGGCTGGCCCGGTGCTGGTGCTCACGCTGGTGTGGCATCTTACAGTTTAGGGGTTGGTCGTATTGATATTGGACCACAGTATAGAGGGCAGTGCAGGATTCCTCTAGCGCAAACTCTTGAATCTAGTTCTTCCTGTGCAGTGGTGTGTGGCAGTGGTGGTAAGTAGAACTCTCACCAGGCACTCAGGCAGGTGATAGATGGCTGACCTCACAGCCCAGAGGGATGGGGAGGTGAACGTACTGGGAGGTCTCCCTGCTGAGGACCCAGCAAGTATTGCCTCTAGGCCTGGCCTCTGGCTCTGCCTGGAGATACATTTAAAGCAGGCCCAATACCACCTCTGAGCAGCCTGTTGTGGCACCAAGTCTGCAAAGCTTGGTTCTTGGTGTGTGTTTGCTCTAGGTCTCTAAATGAGGTGTAGGTCAGTGCACATGACCGGCTTTGACATAGTGTGTTTTCTTTTCTTTTTTTTCTTTTTCTTTTTTCTTCTTCTTATTTTTTTTTTTGTACTCGGAATTGAACTCAGGAGCACTTGACCACTGAGCCACATCCCCAGCCCTATTTTGTGTTTTATGTAGAGACAGGGTCTCAGTTGTTTAGTGCCTTGCTGTTGCTGAGGCTGGCTTTGAACTCGAGATTCTCCTGTCTCAGCCTCCCAAAGAGCTGGGGTTACAGGCGTGTGTCACCATGCCTGGCTGACATAGTGTGTTTCTAAGATGTGAAGCCTACTGTTCCTGGGGCAAGTAGGCTGGAACAGGTGTTCCTGGAGCAGCTTAGATAATGAGGTATGAGGCTTCCTTACTTAGTATTGGTTGGTTGGTTGGTTGATTCATTGATTTGGGGGATGAACCTAGGGGTATTTTACCACCGAGCTGTATTTTTAGCCTTTTTAGTTTTTTAAAAAATTTATTCTAATTAGGTTTACATGACAGCAGAATGCATTTTGTTTCATTGTACACAAATGGAGCACAACTTTTCATTTCTCCGGTTGTACACAATATAGAGTCACACATGTACCTAGGGCATTGATGTTTGTCTCATTCCACCATCTTTCCTGCCCCCACGTCCCTTCCCTTCTCCTCCCTCCCCTTTGACCAAAGTTTCTCCATTTTTCCCATGCCCCCTTCTTCATTATGGATCAACATCCACTTATCAGAGTGGCCTTTGTTTTTTTGGGATTGGCTTACTTCGCTTAGCTTGATATTCTCCAACTCCATCCACTCACCTGCAAATGCCATTATTCTCCTTTAATGCTGAGAGTAATATTCCATTGTGTATATATACCACAGTTTCTTTATCCATTCATCTACTGAAGGATATCTAGGTTGGTTCCACAGTTTAGCTATCATGAATTGAGCTGCTATAAACATTGAAGTGGCTGCATCACTGCAGTATGCTGTTTTAAGTCCTTTGGGTGTAGACTGAGGAGTGGGATAGCTGGGTCAAATGGTGGTTCTATTCCAGGTTTTCTAAGGAATCTTCATACTGCTTTCCAGATAGGTTGCACCAGTTTGCAGTCCCACCAGCAATGTATGAGTGTGCCTTTTCCCCCACATCCTCGCCTACACTTATTGTTTGTATTTTTTATTTTTATTTTTTGGTACCAGGGATTGAACTTGGGGGCACTTGACCACTGAGCCACATCCCCAGCCCTATTTTGTTTTATGTAGAGACAGGGTCTCACTGAGTTGCTTAGTGCCTTGCTGTTGCTGAGACTGGCTTTGAACTTGCGATTCTCCTGTGTCAGCCTCCCAAAGTGCTGGGATTATAGGCGTACGCTACCGCACCAGCTTGTTTGTATTTTTGATAACTGCCATTCTGACTGGCGTGAGATGAAATCTTAGTTTTGATTTGCATTTCTCTAATTGCTGGCGATGTTGAACATTTTTTCATATATTTGTTGATCAATTGTATATCTTCTGAGAAGTGTTTGTCCAGCTCCTTAGCCCATTTATTGATTGGGCTGCTTGTTTTTTTGGTGTTTTTTGAGTTCTTTATATATCTTGGAGCTTAGTGCTGTATCTGAGGTGCATGTGGCAAAAATTTGCTGCCAAAATGTAAGCTTTTTGTTCACCTCATTGTTCCTTTTGCTGAGAAACTTTTTAGTTTGAATCCATCCCATTTATTGATTCTTGCTTTTATTTCTTGTGCTTTAGGAGGCTTGTTAAGGAAGTCGGGGCCTAATCCCGCGTGATGAAGGTTTGGGTCTACTTTTTCCTCTGTTAGGCATAGGGTTTCTGGTCTAATTCCTAGGTCCTTGATCCAGTTTGAGTTGAGTTTTGTACATGGTGAGAGATAGGGATTTAGTTTCATTTTGCTGTATATGGATTTCCAGTTTTCCCAGCATCATTTGTTGAAGAGGCTATCTTTCCTCCAATATATGTCTTTGGCACCTTTGTCTAGTATGAGATAACTGTTTATGTGGGTTTGCCTCTGTGTCTTCTATTTTTTTTTTTTTTTTTGGTACCAGGGATTGAACTCAGGGGTACTCGACCACTGAGCCACTTCCCCAGCCCTATTTTGTGTTTTATGTAGAGACAGGGTCTCACTGAGTTGCTTAGTGCCTTGCTGTTGCTGAGGTTGGCTTTGAACTCGCGATTCTCCTGTCTCAGCCTCCCAAAGTGCTAGGATTACAAGTGTGAGCCACCGCGCCCAGCTTCTTCTGTTTTTTTAAAATATTTTTTTAGTTGTTGACGGATCTTTATTTTATTCATTTCTTATTTATATGTGGTGCTGAGAATCAAACCCAGTGCTTCACGCAAGCACTCTACCACTCAGCTACAGCCCCAGCCCCTCAATGTCTTCTGTTCTGTACCGTTGGTCTACATGTCTATTTTGGTGCTAATACCATGCTGTTTTTGTTACCATAGCTTCGTAGTATAGTTTAAGGTCTGGTATTGAGATGCCTCCTGCTTCACTCTTCTTGCTAAGGATTGCTTTGGCTGTTCTGGGTCTCTTATTTTTCCAAATAAATTTCATGATTGCTTTTTTTATTTCTATAAGAAATAACATTGGGATTTTAATTGGAATCACATTGCATCTGTATAGCACTTTGGGTAGTATGGTCAGTTTGAGAATATTGATTCTGCCTATCCAATAGCATGGGAAATCTTTATATCTTCTAGAATCTTCTTCAGAGCTGGGTGCGGTGGCGTAAGCCTGTAATCCTAGCACTTAGGGAGGCAGAGACAGGAAAATCACGAGTTCAAAGCCAGCCTCAGCAACGGCGAGGCACTAAGCAATTCAGTGAGACCCTGTCTCTACATAAAACACAAAATAGCGGGGCTGGGATTGTGGCTCAGTGGTAGAGCGCTTGCCTCGCATGTGTGAGGCACTGGGTTCGATCCTCAGCACCACATAAAAATAAATAACAAAGATATTGTGTCCATCTACAACTAAAAAAAAATTAAAAAAAAAACAAAAAAAACAAAAAAACAAAAAACACAAAATAGGGCTGGGGATGTGGCTCAGTGGTCGAGTGCCCCTGAGTTCAATCCCCAGTACCAAAAAAAAAAGATCTTCTTCAGTTTATTTCTTTAGTGCCCTATGGTTTTCATTGGAGAGGTCTTTCACCTCTTTTGTTAAATTGATTCCCAAGTATTTTATTTATTTTTTTTTTTTTGAGGCTATTGTGAATGGAGTAGTTTTCCTAATTTCTCTTTCAGAGGATTCATCACTGATGTATAGAAATGCATTTGATTTATGTGTATTGATTTTATATCCTGCTACTTCACTGAATTCATTTATTATTTCTAGAAGTTTTCTGGTGGAATTTTTTGGATCCTCTAAGTATAGAATCATGTTGTCAGCAAGTAATGATAGTTTGAGTTCTTCTTTTCCTATTCGTATCTTTTAATTTCTTTTTCTATTTGTTCTGCCTAGCCTTTTTAATGTTTGAGACAGGGTCTTGCTAAGTTACTGATGCTGGCCTCAAACTTGGATCCTTCTGACTCAGCCTTCTGAATCACTGGGATTACAGGCGTGTACCACTGCACCTGGTTTACATAATACTTTATATGTGACCAGTCTCTCCCTCCCCATAGAGAACTTATCACTCCAGTTTGGTTACCCCAGTCACTGTTCCCCTCAACCCTACACATCTTGTAAGAACTCTAGGATATGTTGTAGGCTATAAGCAAAGAGCCTTAAACTTTCTAAGCAACCTGGACTTGACCCCCAGCTCTGTCACCAAGTGGCCAGGCATTTAATCCCTGAGCTTTTTTTCCCATCTGTAAATAGGGCCACATACCTGTCCTACCTGTTACATCAAACAGACTATCAAGCTCATATGCTGATGATTCAGGTGAAAGAATGAAACTGTTATAAAGTGTGGTCCAGATTGGCCTTGAAGCCAAGCTCTGGTGGCATGTGATCTGGGTCTGGAATCTGCAGAGCAGGTAGAGCACTAGAACTGACCTTGAGCCTGGGAATTTCACACCAGGTTGGGTTGTGATGCTTATGGTAATCTCTGGGCAAGGTAGGCAAGCCCCTACCTAATCATCCAGGTAGGGGCTGCCTGGAAGAGATCTGGAAGCAAGGAGCCTGGGCTTTGGGGGAGTGTGTCTTGGTTCACATGCACTCTCTGAGTGTGTGCTGCTTGCTCTCTCCCCCCGTGCCCTTGTTCAGCACCTTATAAGTCCTGGGTCTACTGGCCATGTTGCCACATTCCATCCACCTCGCGTCAAGTGGCCCCACTCAGAGGGCTGGCTTTCCCCATGGGAGGGGTGAGAGTAACCTGCTGTGCCAGGCCTAAGCCTGGAACCCAGGCACAATCCCTGCCCCTCACACACACACACACACACACACACAAAGAAAAAAAATCCTGGCTACCAAGGTCACACCCAGTGTGTGACTACCCTGAGGTTTCTGCCTGGCAACCTTGGCACTGGCCCAGCAGTGACCCACACACGTTACTTCAGGCCCGACCTGGCCAGGGGTCCAGGCCCTGGCTTCTGCCTTCTCGTTTTCACCCAGTTTCATTCTCTGTTCCCTCCTTCACCACACCCTTTGCTTGCTTGTGGGCAGCAGGAAGCACTGAGTCTCTAAGCAGATGAGGACACTGTCTGAGTCTTGTCCTGAGACCTAATCAGTTCCTCCTGCTTCCCTTAAAATTCTGATACCTTAGCACATAATTGGGTCTCATTCTTCCCTGGGGGAGCCAGATCAGATCTGGGTGTGATGATGATGGCTACCCATCCTAAAAGGATTTCTGGGCTGGGGCTGGGTGTGTAGCTCAGTAGTAGAGCATTTGCCTAGCATTAACAAGACCCTGGGCTTGATCCCCAGCACTACAAAAAAAGAAAAGAAATTAATTAAAATAGATATTTGGTATCTTTACATCAGGAAAACTATAAACTTCCTATATAATGTAGGCTGCAGCTCGTAAATACCTGTGGTCTGGGCTGGTGGAGGTAGCCTGGGCCCTGTTTCAGTGTCTGTCTCCCTCCCCACAGTGGGGAACAAGGCTCTTCACACTCGGCATTGGCGGCATTGGCGTTGGCAATCTTGTGAGTCTTTCCTTTGACTTTTTAATAACTGAGCTGACTTTGTTTAGGACTAACCACAGCATCATCTTCTGGGACCTGCTCCTGCTACCCCAGCTTTTTGCAATTTGCTATGAAGGCACCTGTTCCTGGGTGCCTCAGAGTTATTCCAGTGGGGTCTAAGCAGACTGGCAAGCGATCAAGGCTTGCAAAAGAGCACTGACTCAGGAGTTATGCCCTTGGAGACCCTGGGGCTGCTTCTGGTATGCACAGTGACCATGAACAGCTCACTGGACCTCTGGGCCCTGGTTTCCATCTAAAAATAAGGTTTCTTTCAGCTCAAATATTCTGTATTTGGGTTGCTGCTGAGGACTGGGAGCAAGGGAAGGATGTGGGAAGGGCTTATGAGAGGCTTGTTTTTCCCTGTTTGGATTTCCCTCCTCTCCCCGCCCCCTTCTCTTAAGTAGTGTTTTCCATCCGGCTGACACCGGGAGAGCTCACTTCCAGCAGTGAGGAGGGGGGGCCTGGAGCAAGCCTGCTACTCTAATGTTTGATTAAGTGGACTGTGGAGGCAGTTTTTCCTTTCCAAATAAAATTCTAACTTTTAGATATGCTAAAGGATCGGTACCAGAAATCAGTATTCAGAAATCATTTTTATCTCCTTTGTACCATGGGTTTTTTGGGTTTTTGTTTTTTGTTTTTGGCAGGGGGGTGGCTACCAGGGATTGAACTCAGGGGCACTTGACCACTGAACCCCAGTCCTATTTTGTATTTTATGTAGAGACAGGGTCTCACTTAGTTGCTTAGCACCTCGCTTTTGCTGAGGCTGGCTTTGAACTCGCGATTCTTCTGTCTCAGCCTCTTAAGCCACTGGGATTACTGGTGTGCGCCACTGTGCCCCGCTGTATGATGTATTAATTGCTCAGAAACAATTTTCCTGGCTGGATCCTCTCTCCAAGTCCAGTTCTCATGGGGCAGGAATTTATGAGAGGCTGGAGTCAGCGTTGAGGAGAGACTGTCCCTGGTGGGTTGATGGGATTTCTGTGAGTGGGGATTGGCCCTGGTGTTCTCCTGCTTCAGGATCCTTGGTGGAGAAAAGTCTGTCCTCTCCATGATGGTCCCTTGAGTCCAGAGTCCAGTCTTGGTGATTCTAATAAACCTGGGGGTTTGAATAAGACTATAGTTGTCCTTCACAGTTAAAGGGTAAGAGGACTTAATGGCTATGGGTGTCTTGAAAGCAGTGTTTACCCTTTCCATCACTAATAAAAACTGGCATTTATGGAGCCCATCCTCTTAGCCACAGTAACCGAGAAGCTGAGTGTTTAATGCTCAGTATGAAAGATGTCTTTTGGCATGAAAGGTTAGGGAAAGTTGGTGCCTTCTGCATAGGGTCTGTCCCTGCCTTGCAGAGGAGGACACAGGTCTGGTGGGCAGAGGGGCCTCTGCCACATCTCTGACCGAGTGTGTGTCCTTTTCACTGGGCCTAGTGGCCTGCAGCTAACCTTCCATCCTGGTCCTTCCTCTTGGGGCTTTGCTCAGCTGCGTTTGTCTGGGTAGTACACCTACCTCTCCAGCTCCCTGCCAGCCCTTCCCCAGTTCCTAATGGGCTCTGTGTGCCCCTGTGAGGCGGGAGACCTGAACAGCTGCTCCTCAGGGCACCAGCCTTGCTTGGGGGCAGTGGAACGACAGCTCTTCCCTAGGGGTATCCAGGGCCAAGAGAGGTGTCTACCTGGAAGCCTGTTCCACACAAACCTAGATTTGTGCCATTAGGCTGGTTTCTTGGGGATCACTAGCACTTTGTTCCTGAAGGCTTGCTTGCTTGTTTGTTTGTTTGTTTTTAGTTTAATCTTTTCTGAAGGTCTTTTAAACAGATGTCAGTTTTTCTGAAAGAAGACCTTCACCCATACTGGGTGGGCTTGTCAGAGCCCTTTTCTTCCTACCTCTTTTCTCTCTAGAAAGTCATGCCTTGCCTCCAGGCTGCAGAGGCTGTGGAGAAGACAGGAAACCTGGATGGTGGCCTGTAGCCAACACCTCCTTGAAAGAAAAGGCTAGAACGGAATTAGACAGTATGGTGAAGAAGCTCCTTTTAAGCCTGTTCTTAGGGTTGGGGGTGTAGCTTAGGGGTATAGTGCATGCGTGCATGAGTCCCTGGGTTCAATCCCCAGCATCACAATATTAGTTAGTAAACAGGCTTGTTCTTACTGAGAGGGGATTTAAGAACAGAGTTGAAGGTCAGGGGCTGATACTGCCTATGCCACTCAGGTGCTGTCCTTCTCCTTTGCTCCTGGGGACCCCAGTACTGGGAATGAAACTGAGTGGCCTCCCAGAAGAGGTGTGGAGAGGTTGGGGTGGGGGTGGGGTTGTTGGTCCAGCACTAGCTGGAGGGAATGAGCCCAGAGTGACAGGAAAGACCTGGATGACCCCAGGACGTCTGCTAAGAAGTGGTAGCCCGTGGTGTGGACTTAGCAGGCAGGTGCTGGACGTCTCCCACTACCCCAGCCCCAAGCACTTTAGAGGAAAGACAGGCAGCAGGGCTTGAGTAAGAGGAGAGCCCCCTTGGCAACCCCCAACCCTGGGAGCGGGGACATAGTTGTAGCAAAAGCTGGTCTTTTCTCCTCAGCAGGCCAGGAGCTGTCTGGGACCTGCAGCAAGCCTGGTCTGTTCTTGGCTGCCATGGTGGGTACACAGCTGTCTGTGATGTTCTGTATAGGGTACAACCCTAGCAAGGTTCCCTGTCCATGTTGAGTTTGGTGCTTCCAATAGGTTCTACCCGTAGTTTTTCCTCAACGTGTATCATCTTTTAGTGAGTTCCCGAGATTCTCCATCTTCTTCCCGGTACCCACTCCACTGACTACACACTTACCCTTCAACTCTGCTAAAGAATAGGACTGTGGGCCCAGCACTGTCTGCTCTTACTTGCTCTGAAAGTGACCATTTTATTTTTGGTACCAGGTATCGATCCCAGGGGCGCTTAAACACTGAGCCCCAGCTCTTTTTTTTTAATTTTTTTTTAGTTGTAGATGGGCACAATATCTTTATTTATTTATTTTTATGTGGTGCTGAGGATCGAACCCAGTGCCTCACGCATGCAAGGCAAGCGCTTTACCACTGAGCCACAATCCCAGCCCCCCCAGCTCTTTTTTCTATTTTTATTTTGAGACAGGGAGCCATGGGAGGAGTGGGCTCCGATACTGACTTGAGACATGAAGACTATTTGGTCAGGCCTCAAAGATGTCACTGCATGTCTCAAAGGATCCTGACTGTGCCATCATTTATGCTGTCACTATCCTGAACCTCAGTTTCCCTTCGTCTGTGTATTGATGGGGTTAAACTGGATGCTCTCCGTGATGCCCTTGACCTGGAACATTACCTCTCTAGGGAAGAGGAAAAATAAGAATCCAGTGACCACCTAAGGTTGTCGTATCCACATTCCCCACTCCAGACTGACCTGGACTTAATCTAGCCTCACTGGACAACCACTGAAACAAATGGTTCCATGGTGCCTGATAGGTGAGGGCCTTGTGGGGGAAATGATGACAGGAGCCCTGAATGAAATAGCACTTGGTTGAGCCCCTCATATGTGCCAGGCATAGAGTAAGATGAGCTCTCAGGCTTAGAGGTGGGTGGCGGTGGTGTTTACAGATACAGAAACAGATTCAGAAAGATGAAGCAGTTTCTCCAGACCAAACATAAAGCTGGTTTGCAAACTCTGGTCTAAGTAAAGCCTGCTCTCTTTCGCATTTACAGTGCCATTCTGTGGTCCTCGGCCACATCTGGTCTCTGGCTGTTTCTTCTTTGGAAGGGCTTAGTGTGTAGAGACGGGGAGGTCTCAAAAGTCAAGGCCTAACGCTAGGCACTTAGGAAGATAGAAAAGTCTTGCGTCTTACTTAGCTCCTGTCTCTAGGACTTTATGCAGGCAGGATGAGTGGGTCCACTCAGACTGGTGGGAACATATGAGGCAAGGGTGCCAAGGGCTGCTGCAGGACTCGGGAAGGAAAGGGGGAACGAGGAAGTCAGGACCTGAAGCATCAGTGCCCTTTAGCTAAAGAACCAGGAAAGGGTGGGCCGGAGGACAACAGCACAAGCAACTGCCATGAGATGAGACACTGTGGGTGTTTTTCAGAGGCCTGCAGTGTTGGGAAGGGTTTGGGGTCTGATGGAGTTGGAAGCAGGAGGGGGTGGTGGGTGGGCAGTGGAACCTCATCCTCTCTACGTGTGGCTGATGAGATTGGTGAGCGCATGCTTACCTCGCCTCTGGTTTGCCAGTTTCTGACTTCTGCCTTCATCGTTCTGGCTTTTATTGTCATCTGGCTATTGAATATATGTGTGACAATTCTTTATTCAGTTGTGGGGCTAATTAGGCTGCCCAGGTTGATGGTGTCAGACAATAGTCAGGGTGCCTGGGTGCACCTCTCTCTGCTGCCTGTTGAACTAAGCTGCATGCCCTGGACAAGTCACTGAGCTCTGATGGACCTTAGTTTCCCTATTTGGACAAAGGGGATAGGAGGGCAGTGTTATTGGCTGGGATTGCTAGAATTAAAAAGAACCAAGGAGTATATTCAAGTTAGACTGCAAAGGGTCTGTGACCTGGCAGACAGGGACATGTCACCTAATCCATAAGTGCCTCTTTTCTTTTTTTTTTGGTACTGGAGATTGAATTCAGGTGCACTCGACCACTGAGCCACATCCCCAGCCCTATTTTGTGTTTTATGTAGAGACAGGGTCTCACTGAGTTGCTTAGCACCTCGCCGTTGCTGTGGCTGGCTTTGAACTCGCGATTCTCCTGTCTAAGCCTCCCTAAGTGCTGGGAGTACAGGCTTGTGCCACTGCGCCCAGCCCATAAGTGCCCTTTTTCCTGAGAGATGGTCAAGGACAGATTGGGGGCTAGAGTGTAGCCTTTGGGAGTACTTTACAACCTCTTTGAGGAAAGGGGCCGAGTGGTCCAGAGGGAAGACTGGAAACAAGACTGAGCTAGAAATAAGGAAAAGATTCCCTGTGTTCACCCCCTCCCCAACCCTAAGCAGGAAACTTTGTGCTGAGAACTTGCTATTTAAGGGGCCTCTGGGGAGGTCTGGCCAGAAAGGAGCCATTTGAGGGAGGGTTAAAATTATTCTGGGCAAAATGGGTAGCCTCTGGGGAGAACTGAGGCAGAGGCTTCTGTGGGGCTGCTCTGGCTCTGGGTCCTTGACCCACGCCAACACACCCTCCTCAAGAGGATGAGAGAACTGATTAGGTCCACCCTGCAAGGCAGCTCCAGGGCATACTGTGGCATAGGGCTTAGTTCCTTGTACATTTTTGCCTCTCCTTAGACCAAACAGAACCTGTCA
>PVHX01023712.1:0-25231 GCA_004024805.1 Geosciurus inauris
AAAAGTGCATATTTTTAAAAATTTCTTCATTTTCCAACCATGAACAAAAAAGATAAAATCAAGGGTGAAAAATATATAGACTCATACACTGCTAATGGGAATAGCAACTGTCAGTGGGACTCCATGGGGAAGTGAGACTGGGGCTCTCCAGAGGTCCCTTGGCAGCACTCGGGGACATCTGGGCTGTCACAACTGGAAGTGGACACTACTATCATCTGCAGGGTAGAGAACAGGGTTACTGCTCAACACCCAAGGATGCACAGCTCAGCCCCTCCCTCCCAGTAAAGAATGACCTGTTCCAAAATGTCAGAAGGGCTGAAGTTGAGGAAGCCCAGAATAGATCTTTCTGTAGAACAGATTGTAATAAATATCAAAAGCATTACAATGTGTGTATTCTGAGATCCAGAGGTTTTACTCAAGCAGTTGCTTAGACATATATACAAAGTTACATGTGCAAAGATGTTCAGCATAGCATTAATCCAATAGAAAAATAAACCGAAAAGGGATTAGTTGGAAAAAATGTGGTACATTTATTCTATGGGTTCCTAAATAATAATCTAAAGTTACTGAAATGGAAACATTCCCAAAATATATTAAGCGCATGAGCAAATTTTATAACAACTGGAATCATATAATTCCATTTTCATTTAAACTTCCATTAAAATACAGATATGCATGGCAAGGCCAGGTATGCTCTAAATGATGCTTGAAGTACAGCCACCAACATGTAAGCACATTTACCAATGGGTGGAAAGATTCTTTCAAACTTTCCTTTCTTCTGCATTGCTTGAATTTGTTTTTGCATAAGCAAGAATACCTTTTATAATCAGCAAAAGCAATGAAGCCATTTTTCTTTGAAAGATTTGGCTTCAGAGTTATTTTGAAATAGTTACTGAGACTCTACCCTTCTCCTTAAAGTCTGTGCCGTCCCTTTTCTGAAGAACTGCTTCGTTATCTGCCCTTTGGCTTTTGCAGGACGACAGCAGCTGTGTGACTGTGGTCTTCAGAACGGTAAGGCCACACACAGTGGGAGAGGAGCCCTTTTCTAAAACCCACACCACATTGCAATGGAAACACCCCTGAGAGACGGATTCTGAGTGGTCTGTGCACCCTGCTTTGACCTAGAAGTGAGTACATGCTGGTTTTGACTCTAACATAGGAGATTTTGTCCCATGAGATAACTGGCAGTGGAAAAAGAGACTGGTTGTGAGAAGAGGTAATTTGAACTTGTGGATCACCAACCCACTGAGCATCAAACAGGAAGAAAAATTCAGATTCAACATCCCACTAGCCCCTGTAGAGTAATGAAAGGAAACTCTTCCTTTTTTGTTCCACAAAAGCAAAATAATAAAGACAGAACAACATGTGAGCATATAGAGCTCCTCCTTCTTGTTCTATGAAAAAGCCAAGCAAAATCCGTAACAGGACAGAGGGGCTTCAGATGTCTTGTACAGACAAGGGTATGTGACCCAAATTATGTAAGATAAACAGTTAGTGGAAAAGTGCTTAATAATTTTTACTCATTTAGGTTTCTAATGAAATATCTTCTATATCCCATTATGATCTCAGACTTGACCAAAACTCAAATAAAGTGAAGATACAGGCTTGTCCACAAACAGCCCTCCTCGAGGACCAGAGATAAAAAGCTGAGTGGAAAGTATTATGACATATGAGTATGCACAAGAGTTTAGAGTGAGATAGAGAGAGAAGCAAAAGTAGCAGCCAGCCAATACAGGCTGAGCCTTCCCATCTGAAACCCACAAAAGCTCACATTTTGAAATGTGGAACATTTTTGGATTTGGAATCTTTGAACTAGGAGTGCTCAACTGATGAAGTATATGCAAATATTAACAACAACTTAAAAAAATAGAAACCTGAAACATTGATGGTGGGAAACATTCTGGGTAAGGCATACTCAACCTGTAGCTAAGGCATGTAGGTGAGGCACAGAGGAGGACATTCCACTTGCTCATGATGGATGGGAGCTGGATGTGCAGGGATTGGGAAGGCGGAATGGGATGAACTAATTCCCCTCGAAATTCTTACGTTGAAATCTGAACTCAGAAAGTAACCAGAATAGCAGAAAAGCTCTTTAAGAAGTGACTGAGTTTTACAATAAGGTTATTAGAGGGGAGACCTAATCTAGCATGACTGGTGTCTCTGTAAGAGAAGGAAGAGATGGAGACTGCCCGCACACAGAAGAAAGAGCGTGTGAGGACACAAGGAGAAGGTGCCCCTCTGCAAGCCAAGGGGAGGCTTTGAGAGAAACCAAACCTGCTGGCACCTCGGACCTGGATGTCCAGCCTCCAGGACTGTGGGAAAATAAATTTTTGTTGTTTAAGCCATGCAGTCTGTGGTAGTTTGTTATGGCAACAGGTCTCAGTCGTTTGGTGTTGCTATAACAGAATACCACAGACTGTGTAATTTATAGTGAACAGAAATTTGTTTGGCTCAGGGCTCTGGACACTGGGAAGTCCAAGAGCGTGGCGCCAGCATCTGCAGAAGGCCTTCGTGCTCTGTCGACCCAAGACGGAAGACAAGAGAGGGAGAGAAAAGACGACAGGGGCCAACTAACTCACTTTTAGAGCAAACCTTCTCTGGCCATAACTGCCCTATCCTCAGGGTAGTCACATTCATCGGCCTCAAGACTGAATGCTGCTTACTAAGCTCCATCTCCCAGTACTGTGCCTTTGAGGTTTAGTTTTCTGATACATGAATGTTGTGGGACACAGTCAGATCACATACAGAGCTGCGGCAAACTAATGAAGGTGGTGTATCAGGTGGGCTGACAGGTATGACCAATGAAACATATTAAAAAAAAAAAAACGGAGCTAGAAAGAAAACATTTAAGAAAAACAGAGTGCTCACCAGGCCCGGTGGCGCACACCTGTCATCCCAGCACTTTGGGAGGCTAAGACAGGAGAATTGCGAGTTCAAAGCCAGCCTCAGCAATGGCGAGGCACTAAGCAACTCAGTGAGACCCTGTCTCTACATAAAACACAAAATAGGGCTGGGGATGTGGCTCAGTGGTTAAGTACCCCTGAGTTCAATCCCCTGTACCAAAAGAAAAAAAAAAAAAAAAACCGGGTGCTGCAATATATTTACACTTACCTAGAAGGCTGGGAAGTAGGTGAAACTACTGTGGTTTGGGTCTAAATGACAGAGGGCTGAGAGTCAAGGCTGAGGGACGTGGACTTTACATACTGGACCATCGGCAGCCAGTGAGAGTCTTTGAGAGAGAGAAGAGCAGGGGGTTCATTGGCAGCAGAGCATGAGGTGGTTTCAGTGGGAGAGAGGAGGTGGGGAGCCGAGTGAGAAAGCTACAGCAAAAAGATGGGGGGAAAGGAGGTCAAGGGAATCCGCATGACAAGAAGAATTAACACGAGACAGAGACAAAGAGGTATGGAAGCAGCAGTAATAGAACTTGACATGAAGAAAATTCCTAAAACTGTCCAATTGGCTGAATGTAACTTGAAAGTGTATTATGGGTGTCTTTTTTTTTTTTTTCCTTTAAAATTACACAAATCCTTAAAACAAGAGCTTGGTTTCAACCTGTTGTAGTTAAGATCTCTTGCAGAATCATTACTTGGGTGTAATTTTCCCTCCTCGATTTGTTTTTGAGGGAGAACAAAAAGGGAAGGGCAGCAGAGTCCCGGGTTCTGTATTGCAGGAAGGTTTTGCCCTGCAGAGTGGAACATCTGCTTTCCATCAGTCACAGACGCGACGGCTGCAGAGCAGCATCCCGCGCATCAGGGCACCCTGACAGCTTCAACCGTGGACCGTGAGCAACACCCTTTTCCTCTCCCTCCTCTTGATGTGGAACTGACAGAGCCCAGATTCTGAGACTTGGAGCATTATTCCCATTCAATTTCTGCTGGTTCCTGGGAGATTGACCTCTACATCTCTTCTTCAAAATAGTGGAATCAATATTAAAGGTGAGATCAGAAAAGTGCAATCTAGAAGCATCTCAAGCTGGCCTGTACCATGCCAAAAGTAATTAGTCTAAACTCACTGTGCAAGGTAAAGTGAGGATGTGGGGGAGAAAAAAGGTATCTTCAGAGGGAAATACAGTATCATGAACCAGTGAAGTGCATTTTATCAACTTGCTCAGCAGCAATGAGTACCACGAAGTTGGAGGGTCATTAATGCAGATTGTCCACCTCAAAGTGTTGCAAGTTAGAGGAGGGACAGGCCCATTGACACAAAACCACCCACTGAAAGCCACAAGGGTGGCTTCCACTGTACACTTTGTCTTCATAGGCAATTCAACAGAAAAATGATCCATGAAACTTCCTGACTGAGCAAATGATGATTTAATCAATTACATATGCAAATATTTATTGGGCGTCTATGATGAACTATTGTTTTAGGTGTTGAAGACACAGATGGTAGAAAGACAAACAGAAATGCCAACCACCTTGGTACTGATAGACTACTGGGAGAGACACAGACAAAAATTAAAACATAAAATTTGCAGTATGTTAGACGGAGATAGATGATACATGGAAAAATCTAACAATGTATAATGAGGGAGTCTCAGGAGAAGGGCTGTGTTTTCTGTAGGGTATCCAGAGTCATCCTCTCTGAGACGATGAAGGGGCAGGAAGATTGAGCAAAGCAGTCATATTGAAGAGGTAGGTTCCAAGGAGAGGAAGCGGAACAAAAACCATGAGTGTGTCCATCAGGCTCAGGGGTTGCTAAGGGAAGTGCAGCTAGAGTACAGCTAGGGACAGAGGCCCAGGCACCGGGAGTCTCAAAGGCTAGGACACATGGGTGCCGTGATATCATTCACGTTTCAACACAATTTGTGCTGAATGCTGTATTGGCACCATCGGACATGAGGATAGATTGACCCTGGCAAGATCTTCTAAAGTTGATATGGATATATGAAGCATCCATCCCAAAATCAATGCAAAGAGAAAAAGGATTTAGAGCAAGCACAAAACCCATTTTGAATCAAAACTCACAAAGCAATCTGTGCAAAATAGTCTCAGTGCAAATCCATCAATGAGAAAATAACGCGCGTCTGTGCACAGCAGCTTTCTTCTGGTTGCTCTTCGTCTTAATCTGGGGGAGCCACATTCTGCTGCTTCTCCTTTAAGTAGTAAATGATTTGTTCCCCTCTGCTTTCTGCTTAGCTCTTGGAAAGGAGTTTCCTTTTTTTATGAAAGTTGGTAGCATTCTTTCTTTTTCCACAGAAAATGCTGAATCACGGATTTCGGAACATCTGGGCAACCCCAATCATGCTTTGATTGCATATTCCACAGGCTTATTGTGATTAGGGCAGGCAGAACATGGGCTATACCTAATTTTAAAGGAAAAAAAAAATGTTATGCCATCATACGGAACATCTGGTAGAATTCAAGATTAAATTACAAATGGTTTTGAAAGCCAATTATTAGACAAATGATCTCCCACCACCACCGAAACTAGGTTGTGGTTTCACTACCTGGTAAATTTTACTGATTGCTCTAAAACTTGCTTATCGTGGGATCCTTAATATAGATTACATTTACACTGAACTGTAAGGGCAGAAGGTTTCATATTTGGAGTGAAATGAAAGTATAAAGTGCAGAATTGTTAAAAGGGTAATAGTCACTTCCTATACCTATGTTAATCTTCCATCCTGGAAATGTAATATGTCATATTTGAAACCCCAGCATCTAGATAATGTTACTCGTGTACAATAGTGGGGGCTGTTATTTGTTGTTCAAATATGACTGGGCGTGTTCCAAGCACGACCCCATTTATTCCTCAGATGCTGTTCCCATTTATCCAATGTGTAAACTGAGGCTTAGAGAGCTTTAGATAACTTGCTGGAGTTTGGATACACTAAGCTGTGAACCTGAAGCTTCAGCCAAGGCATCCTGATGCACAGCTGCCAGCTTCAAACGCTAAGTTGCACTTCATGAATTTAATGTCACTGGAACCTGTGCTTCTCTGCATGACACACAGCCACGCCGAAAAATGGGAACAGCGTAACCTTACCAACTTCGCCCCTCTACCTCGACATTGTTTCTTGTGCTTCTGCCTTGGACACAGACGACTGCTCCATTTCCTCACACATAAAATATGAATTGTGCTGTGTGCTCTGGTGACTTCTTGTTCAAAGTTATCTTCCTGCCGCCATGTTGCTCTTTATCCAGACAACTTTACTTTTACATTAAGAATTTTAAAGAATGCCTATTCACCCAGCCACTTTTTATGAGTATAAAACATATAACTCAAGTAAATAGAAAATGTAGACACATAGATATTTCCTTTGCATTCCTTTTTAGTAGTGACAATTGCTTCAAGAGGTCCTGAGTGACAAGACAAGGGAAATAAATGATCCTTTTTCTACATCCTGTTTTTTGTTGTTGTTGTTGCTATTTTGTTACTGGGGATTGAACCCAGGGGTGCTTAACCACTGAGCCACATCCCTTTTATATATATTTTTATTCAGAGATGGTGCTGAGTTGCTATGTTTCTCACTAAGTTGCTGAGGCTGGCTTTGAACTCACAATCCTCTTGCCTCGTCCTCCCAAGTGGCTGAGATCACAGGCGTGCACCATTGCGCCCGGCTATATCCTGGTTTTTGTAGATTCAAATTCAGTGGCATAGTTTATTGAATGCTAAGGACTTCCAAAGTATATTCAATCCTATTCTATGTTTTTGCTGGCTGTTATCGAAGCAAAGGTTTAAAACACATTTTCCTTTGGTGTCTGGGGCCTTTTAAGAGATAATGCAACTTTTTTTTTGAAGCAGTAATCTCAGTCCTCAAAAATGATGGTAAATTCAACATCATTCACTGATTCAGAAGCCATAGAAGAAGCCTGTATATTTCAAGAAACTACATAGTAAGTGTATCTTTTTAAAAAGGTATTGCAAGGAAAGTTTTTGCAAGGAACATAATTTCCTCTGAGGGGAAAGTGAAAATATTTTGCACATTTAGCCAAAGAACAAGGTTTGATTTTCTGATCCCACACTCACTGTCTTTATGGAGTGACAGGTATATCTGTCACGTGGTAGTTGCACAGCAGAAACTCTGAAATTCCTTCAAATGTCAGGGACTATGATAATTTAGGTCTCAGCCTGCAGTGGCTCTTGGATATACACAATTTAAACAAAGTTTTCTTAAAATGAAGTATAGCTCAACACACTAGTTTCACGCACAGAGAAAGAGCATGGCTCAGCACAAAACCACATTTATTTCTAATAATTTTCACTTTCTCATTAATGAAGTTCTCTTTTTTTTTACTCCCACTATGTCCTTGTCATAATAGAGAATGATTTTTAGTAATTATGCATGTTCACGGTGACTCAATTCTGTCCTTTTCATTAAAAGTATGCAAAATTTAAACAAAGGAAATTAATCAGAAACACCAACAAACAATACCACAATACATTTAATGAAGAGTAAAAATTAAATATAAACAACCAGGTACATAACATGATTTACATGTCCTCTCGATGTTCCGTATTGCCCAGGTAGAGATTTCCCAAGAAGTTTCTTGGATGTCATTTATGACCACAACTCTCAAAAAGTTTGCCAAAGAAAAATAAAAATTTATTTTTCAATTTTTCTTTCAGCCAGTGCTGGGGATTGAACCCACAGCCTTAGTACATGCTAGTCTAGCACTCTACGACCAAGGTATTTCCCCAGCCCCTAGAAATTTCTTTTGAAGCTAATATTTACAGTTCCTATAGTAGTATATAGCTCTTCATTTCTTATTCACTTATAATTTTATTTTCTATCCTTTTATTAAATGCTTTGCTGAGTCACAAGTATACAGGATTGAAGAAGGCATGATCTCAGCCCTTGTCAGGAGACAGATGTTGATACAGTTCAACAACATTGAATGTAGTCAGTATAGTGAGCAGACTATACACAAAAAGAGTTCACATACAAAAGAATCAATCTGCTTTATGCTTTCATTTTCAGTGCGCCTGGGTCTTTGATGGTACTGATTTTCATCATTGGGTGCCTTTTGAAAAGATCGCGCTGGTGGGACACAAGGGAGAAACACCCACAATTTTAACTCTGCTCAGCACTTGAGTTACGCATAATCCTTTCTACATTCAAATATGGCTATCCATCCCCTTATTAAATTAACGACATCACTTACTTTGTGTGTTATTTCTATGGATAACAAACTCTTCCCTCCCTCTACAAGATCATTTGGTCCAAAATATAAAGAAAAAAAAAAAAAAACAGGACATAAGAAATCAATGATGGCCAGGAAGTGTGCATGAGGCATGGTTCATGTGTGTACAGATCAGTTGGAGTCAGGTGTTTGGATAAGCATCACCTTCACTCTGAATCCCAATTGCATCTAATCGTCAACAAGACTGCTTTGCATCTTGACCGTGGCTTCCAGGGTAACTGTGATGCAATTTGAATCACTTGAGTTTATGACACTCAACTGAGAAATAATTTGATAATTCATGGCCACAAATACCTTTTCCCTTTCACTGCTGCTGAGGCCACCGAGGTAAACCATGCAGATCTGAGTACATTTTGAGAGTAGAGGAAAAGCAGAACCAAACTGGGTTCAAGTCCTCTCAAAAATGCCACTATCACTGGACATGGTGGCGCACACCTGTAATCCCAGCACTTTGGGAGGCTGAGACAGGAGAATCGCGAGTTCAAAGCCAGCCTCAGCAAAGGCGAGGCGCTAAGCAACTCAGTGAGAACCTGTCTCTACATAAAACACAAAATAGGGCTGGGGATGTGGCTCAGTGGTCGAGTGCCCCTGAGTTCAATCCCTGATACCAAAAAAATAAAAACCACTATCACACGCATTTCGCGTTTGCTTCAGCATCAACCATTCCTTTTGCCCATGGGTGATTTGGATTCCAAGAAGAACTCAGGAGAAATCATTAAGGATAGTGGATAATTCCTCCTGCTTCCACTCTGACCTCAGAAACCAGATACAACCTCTTCAGTCCCATTGGGGTCTCTGTGTCTCACCAGAGTGAATTCAATTTGTCAGTGGGCCACAGAGTCATTCACTCAGTGTTTTGCCTTAAAGCATGAGATTGTAGCTCTGTGAAACTGCAGAAGAATGAGCCCCATAGATGGGAAATATAGCCAGAGGAGAATATCCCAGGAAGCTCAAGCTTCCAGTTTTTGTTGGTTTTCTGCAGAGGGTTTAAGTGGGAGAAGAGTTGCTTCTTTTTCTCGTCTTGGTCCTGGGTACCCAATTGGTTCAAAATCCTGGCTGTGTTCTCCATAAAAATGTACTTTTCTTAAACCGTTTGACATCAGCAAAATATTGGGTTATTTTGGAAGAAGAGATTATCATTATTACAGAGGAACTTGCAGAGTAATTGCTGAATGATCTACTTTTTGTGAACAATATGACCAGAAAATTCTTCTTTCATCACCTAAGATAAACCTCACATCATAGGTTATGCCTGCCTGGGGCGGAGTGTGACATCCACAATGGAGATTTGAACAGAAAATATGGTCTCACTAAGATGCCCAGGCTGGTCTCAAACTTGGAATCTTCCTGCCTCAGTCTCCTGAGTCACAGGGATTACAAGTGTGTAAACATGCCCAGTTTATTTAATGTGTCCAAGTAATTAGCCTCAGAGCCCTTCCTAGAAATTCATTGGCCATAATTATACCATGCCCTTTCCTAAACCATTCACAGGTCAGAAAATGGAATTAATTTTGCTTAAAAGGATTGAGGGATAGGTAGCATGTATGTTGGTTAAATTTAACCAACAATATCTGCCACATTCTCTAAAGTTTTGAATATAACTGGCCTATTCTTGAGATTAATAATTGTGAAAAGAGTTTAAGGGAAGAAGGAAGTAGGAATAAGATTCAGACCTTTAATTGAAAGCTTTTATGATAATGCAAGACAGAGAGATATTAAGAATAACGAGATATTAAGAATAATTTATTTTTATATGTACATGCACACATGTACACACAAGTGAATTTTTCTATTGCACATAAAATAAAAAACAATCTTTTAAAGATACAAATAAAGCATGCTGAATGTTGAATGAATGTAACCCTTGGAGTGGCTTGAAGTGAAAACAGAAAGTACTTTTTCGTGGGTTGGTGTGGAAGAAAATTCTTTATTGTTTGTCTTGCTTCTGTTTTCTGTTTTGTGCACTCACGGGTTTGTATTTGGGCACCTTCTGCAAGATTCCACGAGACCTCTCATAACGAGAACTGTCAGAGACCCAGGGACCGGGCAGTGTTTCCATAATGGGTTCCTCTGAGTTCTCTCTCCATCACAGTCTATTTCCCTCCATCGCATTGAATCAGAAGGCCGAAGGAGGACATTGGACATGGCTCACAAAATCACAGGCACTGAAGGAAAGCAAACTGAGAAGCAAAGTAATAGGCTGGCTTCTAACAAGAAAAAGGGAAGATTTATAGCCACTCTATAACCAGACTGACTTAGGGTCAAGTTCAACCAGCATCCGGTTCCCTCTTGCTTTAGCCACAGAGAAATGAGCTGAGACTGCTTTGACCAGCAAGCTCTGGAGGCCCTGCCTGTCCTGAGGGATATGAGAAGAAGAGAGTGCTGAACAGGCTCAAGCATCCCCAGGGTCATGGATGGACTCTCCTGCCAGCAATGAGCTGCCTCACTCTGGGGTGAAAGGCACTGGCTTCTCCTGCCCCATGATGGTTTTGGGTAGGTTGTCTCTCACCTCACCTAAAAAACGTGGGTGCTTCTTCAAATTCCTTATGAAAAATATTGGTATTTAGTCTTCTCTGCTCAATTTGGATGATGGATGTCCCTGTCTGACTAACCTGTGGAATAGCTTTTGCCAGCCATTACCAAGATCATCACATAGGCCTCTTCCAAGGACTGTACACATCCGGTCTAAACCATTTCTCCCTCTGGTAAAGTAGGCAAGCAGGAGTGATCTAAATGAACTAAAAGGAAGCTTCAGTTATGAGAAGTAAAACACACACCACATAGAGAAATCATCTGCTCCCGTGACTAATACAGCTTCTTTTCATAGATCATTCACATTCTTTTGTTGTTATTCGTTTTTCTTTATTAGTCTTCTGTGCTGGGGATTGAAATTGGGGGCACTTTATCACTGAGCTACCTCCCTAGCCCCTTTCATTCATTTATATTTTTAAAATTTTCAGACAGACTCTTGCTAAATTGCCCAGCCTAGCCTCAAACTTGCAATCCTCCTGCCTCAGCCTCCCAAGTAGCTGGGATTACAGGCATATGCCACTGCACCTGGCAGATCTTTGAAGTTCCACTTTAAAGTGAAGAGAAAAACTTAGAAAGCCACAGTTATTGAAGTAGTACAATTCTTCTTTGGGAAATATCTAAATACTTCTACATTGCCCCAGGGCAGGAAGTAATTCCCAGACCCTTGGTTAGGCTAGGATGAGGCCTGACTTCCTGTGGGTAAATGCTTCATGATTCCTAGAGGCACTGGAGGCCTTTCCCAGGGGAACCACGTATAAAAGCTGAGCCATCATTACAGCCTATCTGGGAACCACACCACTGACCTCCAGGCTGGCAGCCAGCTGGAAGTGAGGCATCAAAGTTAGATCCCTCGCCTGGCTCCAGCCTTGGTGGGACAGGAGTCACAGATTGGTGCCTCCATCTGACCAGGTAGTTCAGATCTAGAATCAAGCCCTGGAAAGAGCTTGAAATTGGGAGGTGGAGCAGCTGCCTGAGAAGGGGTCACTACTTTGGAGTCCTCATTTCTATACAGATATGTGAGGCCACTTAGCTGTAGCTGCTCCAGGAATGTGGGAGATGGATTTGATAATCTCTAGAACAAATCATCCAACCAGCATTCTGGTGATTCTAATGAGTAGTTCTCATAGTAGAAACTATAATTTCCTGGTTGATTTATTTATTTTTTACGAGAATTATATCATCTGGTTGAAAACATATTGGTCTTTAGTCTCTAAATGGCATCTATTCTGTTTGGCACAACATCTACCAACATCCCAGTAAATATATCTGAAAAGACCCTCTACCACCATTTTAAAGACTAGCAAACTCATAATAATATGAAGACTCCAAATTGCTAAGCAAAATTTTGCTCAAATTGTAAAGAAGTTTTATCAGACACAGATAAATGGAGCTGAATGGAGAGGGAAATGGCTGCTTACCTACGAGAAAGAGGAGACTTGCCTAAGAAAAAGAGACAGATGTACTTTGTAGTCCCGCCATTTTGGCTTCTCCCTGAGAGAGGCTAACCATTTTTAAATTGGGCAACCATCATTGAATTACAGGGCACCACTTTTTGAAATCATAAGAAATCCATTTGTCTCTTTCCCACTTCTCCCTCTTCCCACCTCTCAGAGATCTTCATCCACTGGGGACTGTATTTCACATGAAATGAGCCTGGAATGAGGGTGGGTACACAGGACACAGGGTAGTGGTCCATGGATTCTAGTATCTTACAAAGTATATGCACAATTAAAGTATTGTAGATATTTATAGGAAAAGTGTCTACTTGAAAAAAATCAGATATAGATAATGTGTTCTACAGACCCAAGCCACAGGAGCAGATCTTATGACCCCAAAGCTTAGCCATACTTAATGAAAGTCCACCAGGTATGGATGGCGTCCTCATCTGGGAGCTTGCTCTTTCTTCCATCACAGAGTAGAATCAAGAGCATTATCACAAATGCTGTCTGTCTGCAAGAGGGGATGTATTTCTCTTCATCTAAGGATAAGTAGGAAAAAAGAAAAACCAATAAGAGGAAGCCTAAGAATGAGGGAGAAGGGGAAGGGGTTGCCACATAAAAAATTAAAATAGCTCATCAAAACCCAGGAGAAGAATAAAACTTCTGAAAAAGGCACAGTCCAGAAACCAGAGGATAATCCTCCATGGCGCATAAGAAATGACTTCTAGAAAGCAAAGGCTAAAATCCACCAGGGCTCCAAGAGGCTGATAATTGAAGGAGGAGGTGAAATAGACAAAAACAAAGGAAACTATATAAAATCAAACAAAGTGAAGCCTGACACACAGAGTTACCCAAGAGAGACAGGGAAGGGTCACACAGCAGCTTGAGTTACAATTGGCAGTCAAAACCCTCACTGTGGATTGTTATAGCAAAAATGGCATGCAAAAATTCTGAACCAGTGATTTCAAAACAAATTTGATAAGCACAATAAAGGGAGGGCATAGGGACCCAAACTGGTGTCAGGACAAAGGAGAGATACAGAATCTAGGAATTAAACTATTTCCAAGCATGGCAAATAATGAGCAAATGAAATCCTAGCAAGAAAAGCAATAATAAAATCCATAATTAAAGTATACTTTTCTGAAACTCAAAGCCCTTCAGATAGGGATTAAAGAGGCAACCTGTTTTGAATAACATTAATGGAAATAAATCCACAGATAGATAAATCCTGACCACATCATGAATTATAAGAAGGTCATTCCGCAGAGGATTCCACAGATAGCAACCAGAATCTCAGATAAGGTTCTTGGAAAGAAGCGAAATTCTCCAGAAGATATGTTGCCAAGCCACTCTTATTACGAGCTGTCAAGTGTCACAAAGGACCGACATTTCCCCTGTTCTCCTTGGATTATACAGATTAGTTACCGTATTTCAACACAACAGCCAATTCTTCATTTCCTTTCAACTCTATAGACTTGACTTTGGGTCCATGACAAATCTCTCTCCAGTTTTGAGCTGATAAAGGGTGAGACTAGCTGATGGCTAAACTCCAGATAATAGCTCTTCATTTTGGTTTTATTTTATTTGGATTTGGTTTTCATACATCAAAACATCATGGATCCAAAGTTTCCTTTGTGGGTCATAGGTCACGAGATCCAGGATGCAACACTGGGATTTTCCTCAGACTGTTACTAATTAGCTGGAGACCACATGTTTCAGGGAAATAAAAACCAGAAAGGGCAGGAATTTCTATTTTGCTCCAGGCAGTGTGGCACTGGGTACTTCATAAAGTATCCTCTACTAGAGCTATGGTTTGAAATAAAGCCCAGCATGGATAAATACTCAGTATTTTCTTCTGTCTGAAAGCAACTGCTCAGAGTCATTTGCATTGGAATAGAAGGAGAGAGAAAGGAGGCAATTAAATCATTCAAAAAATTACGAATACAATCCAACGCTAAAGCAGAAGAAATTTGCACATACAGTGTGGAAAAAAAAGCTAGAGAAAGAGGGAATCATAAGATAATGGAAAATGTTAAATTTTGCCAAAGCTCAAAAATTATATTGAGAATAAGAATATGCTTGGATCTGGTGATTAGGAAGCCACTCATCATCATCTCATTGCAGAATTTTCACCCAGGCAGGTGGTGAAAGTTGAAAATAAAACAATTTTATGTCAAGTATCAAAGTCTCTGTTAGGAAGTGTGATATTAAAAAAGTAGGTAAGAGGGGCTGGGATTGTGGCACAGTGGTAGCGTGCTCGCCTAGCACGCGTGAGGCACTGTGTTCGATCCTCAGCACCACATAAAAACAAAGATATTCTGTCCACCTAAAACTAATAAATAAATAAATAAATACTTTTAAAAAAAAAGTAGGTAAGAGTCAGGCAGTGGTTCAAGGACTATCAGAGCAAAAGAAAAAAGTCTTGACCAAGTAAATATTCTGCTTATAGATAGAGCAGCCAATGGAAAAAGAGAGTTTACATATGAGAGACACCATAACAGGAACAGTACCATGTCAATTGTAAAGATACGGAACTTAATCCAAAACCAAAGGACCTGTCTTAGCAAAGAAAGCAAAATATTTGTTAAAAGAAAAGAACAAAGGAAGAGAAGAAGGAAAAAAACACAGAAAACCTTGAGAGCAGAAAAATTAAGGAAGTTCTCACCAAATTATTCACAGTCCTTTTCACCTCTTAGTGACGTTGAATATTAGCCCATGTGTGGAAATCAAGGAGATGCAGTAGAAAGCAGGTTTTAAGGTATGGGAAATGTCTAGGTGTTCACAGAATAAGAAGTCAGCCAGAGGTAAAGAGCAAACACTTATGGTCTATATAGGCTTACATGGAATTCTTCCTCAGATCAGACTTAAGTGATTTTGTGACGTCAGCCAGAGTTGGAATCCACCAGAGGAAAGAACTAGTACATGGTGGAGGTTCCTGGAGTGCACCTAGGATGTGAAGGTGCCAAGGCAAGAAGAGGGATATTTCCAAAGAAAGGTTTGGTGGAGACTGATAAGAACTGGCACTTCTGTGACATGGTTCTGATAGACAAGACAGGTCTGCAGAGCTAAAAATAAGACATCTAGAGATGACCTCAAGAAACTAGAGGCATAATAGGAGTGGCAGAGAGGGTCAATCAGTGTCCACCAAATATCCCCAGGCTCCTGTACTCCTCAGACTCTTCAGTCGTGTTCTTGGTCCTGCAGGCAGTCCTTCCCATGCATGTCCTACAGCACTAATCACCTGAGCTACATGGCACTGATTGGCAAATGTTTCAATCATTTGTGAAGGGAAAAAGTGAGAACACTCAAAAAGGAAATAACATATTCATATTTTTTTAAAAAGATGTACATTCTCAGGTTAACATACATCATAATACATTCCTGTATTCCTCCCCTCCCCCAAATCGGAAACCTGTTCCAACATGGAAGGCCTTCTTGACACTAATGCAGTTTAGTCAGTGAATAAGTGAAGGAGAAAACGAACAACACCAACCCTCTAAACCAGGGATCCTTCTCAAAGGCCTGGGAACCAGTCCACATGGAATTGGGACACTGGAGGTGGGTGCCATTGTAGTTTTCTGGAGAATTCCCATCATCTGGCCATGATCACTAAAATGTGGTTAAATAAAGATGTCTAAGATACAACAGAGAACTGATTTCCTAATTCCCAAAGTGAGCATCTTAACTCATCCACACTAGGGTAAGAAGTTACCCGGGAGTCTCTGGCTTGAGACATCTCCCTGCCCACCGCTCTTCATCACTCTTGCCACTCCCTTCTCTATGCCAGATGCCTGATGGATTGTTCTGGAACATGTTTTCCATCCTGGCCACCTCTGGGTTTTCTCCCCTGACTGGAGGAATTCTGGCAGCATGCAGATTAAATTTACAAACCCTGACAATGTAAAAGAACTACAAACCATGACCTGGGGGGGCGATGGGAGGGGTCAAAGGAAGAGTAAGAATGTTAATTTCTTCCTATTATGGAAAGACAAGTCCATTGATGGAAGTCAAAAGATAGGCAGTTCTTAAATCTGGACTATTTTCATAGTCATTCTTTTCTTCATCTGAGAGCAGAGGTTCACACCTGGGCTGCCCATTGGACTCCCCTGAGAGCTTGAAGAAACACTAGTGTCTGAACCTCACCTCTGGATATTCAGATGTCATTGTTCTCAGGAGCAGTCTCAGGATTTTTAAAGACTTCTCTACTGATCCCAAAGTGTAGTCATGGTTCGAAACTTCTGCCTTAAAAGAACATCCTAAGAACTGATCCCGCTGGTGTTGATGGAACGTTTATCTGTAGCTCAGAGGTTCATTCATCTTTTTTTCAGTGTTTCTTCTAATAAATTCAAGGAAAATAAAAGATAATGTGCCATGACGCCTCCTGCATAGTAAGATTCCCTCTGTGCATCTATACAGCATCATCTGTCCATCTGTCCATCCATCCATCCATCCATCCATCCATGTCTCTGTACATCAGTGGGGAAAGTTGTCAGGAACACGTGTGAAGTAGTGACACCAAAGTTGGGAAAATCTCTTTTGCCTATTTTGACTTCTCCTATTGTGTGGAATTTGTCGAATGAACACGGAGTCACGTTTGTAAAAACAGCACAATAATCACTTGTACCCGCATTTTTTAATAAAGTTTAAGAAGATAAAAAAAAGTGAGGCAAATGAAAATGACAAAAAAAGAAAGAAGGAAGGAAAGAAAGAAGAAAGGAACAGAGGGAGGGAGGAAGGAAAGACAGAAGGAAACTGGAGTCCTGCACATCTCCAGCTCATAGGACAACCAATGCCATGGCTCCAAGTGCACATGGAGGTTGTGGTCAGCCAGGACTTGTGTCACGGCTCCTGCCAAGTCTGTTGCTGTCTTTTCACTGGAGGTAAAAGTGACAGGACAAAAACTCACTGTGCCAGAGAATAAGTAATACCAGTTTTCACATATATGGACAGACAGCCCAGGAGCACAAATTATAACAACAAAAGCAGGATGACTAGAAGAAAATCTAGAGAAGCCATGCGTCTAATGAGCAAAGGACAAAGGCTTTCAATGTTCACATTTAACCTCGAAAGAGTAGATTTTTCCCTATACCCCTTTCTCTACATTTAAATTTAGTGTACCTCTCTGGAAAGAAAAATAAATCCACCTCACAGCACTAACCTAGATAAATTAAAGTCAAATATATACACATGCACACACACTTATATTTACATATGTATGTGTATTTACATATATGCATATGTTTATTTACATGATGCCCATGCAAATACATAGAGTCATGAGTAAATAGAATGTCCAGAGACTTGTCTATGAGGGAGACCATGCCATGGGAAGATGATTTAAGAGGCTAAAAGGCAAGGTTTTTTTAACCTTGGCACTATTTACACCTGGGGATAAATCACTCAGCTGCAGGGACTGCCCTGTGCATTATGGGGTGGTTAGCAGGATCTCTGGTCTCTATCAGCTAATGCCAATCTCAGCCTCCTTCCCCTCTTTAACTGTGAGCACCCAAAAATGTCACAGACAATGCTAAATGTTCCCTGAAGAGGAAAAGTTCCCTCTATTGAGAACCACTGGTCTAAATTATAGTATAGAAAGTCTTAAAAGATCCAGGGTGGCTGTTTAGGCTTGGAAAGAAGGAGACGAGTAAGTTTGAATTTCCAGAATTAAGGTTTACATTATGAGCAATTTAAAACATTTTATTTAACTTTTTCAGTTCTTATTCATTATGTTTTCCTTTTGTGCTAAACTATCAACACCCTGTAGGTAGGTATCATTTTTCATGTGTTTAAATACTACCCACAGAGCTGAGCATATTGAAGATCATGAATACCAATGTATCAACTAAGTAAACAGCACTGCTCAAAGACCACACCCAGCATCATCTTCGAGGTACACTTTGGACAGGCTAACGGCATGAAACTCAAGTTCTTACCTTCTGTTTTCTCCCAGGTAAAATAATTCACTACAATTAGACTCCAAGGCATTAATTAAGCCTGCACTTCTAGTTATCTTGCCACAGCTGTTAGGTGGCCACACATCTGGATGGAATTCCACCTCTGAGGCTCTGCTGGGTCTCTCAACCCACTGCAGTGGAAGGGCCACCTGTTATCTCATATCTGTCCACTTGAGCCTGGAGCATCCTACATTCTTTTCTGTCCCATTATGTCCCATGTCAAGCTCAGCAAGATAGAACGTGTCCCTGGGATCATATTTTTAAAATACACCTTAGCAAAGTACTGTGAGCGGGAGTTCAGAGAAACTTGGTCAATGGCAAGGTAATGTCTTCCAGGTGCTAGTGTCCTTCATGTGCATCCCTGTATTAGGTAGTGATTGGTGGCTGTGGTTTAGGATGGAGTTCTGGTTTATCTGTGATTCTTGCCCAAAGGCTATGTTAATGTCTCTTTTTCTTTTTTGGTACTGGAGCCACATCCCCAGCCCTATTTTGTGTTTTATGTAGAGACAGGGTCTCACTCTGTTGCTTAGCGCCTCGCTGTAGCTGAGTCTGGCTTTGAACTCACGATTCTCCTGTCTCAGCCTCCCTAAGTGCTGGGATTACAGGCTTGCACCACGGAGCCCAGCTTTAATGCCTCCTTTAACCCTTGACATATGGCAATTGTGAATGACCATTTCATGGAGAATAGATTGAGATCCTGTTGACATATTTAGGAAGAAACAAATATGTCACCTGTGGAGTAGGGTACATCTGTCCACTCCTGGAATAAACTAGCTCCTTGGAATGAGAAGATCACATCATCAATCTTCTTTGGATGAAGGAAGCCAAAGGCTCAAGTTGATGGCACTAAGTATCCTTCTGTGCCAGGAGTTCTTGGGGCCCAAGAGCTCCTCCTGAAAGCAGAAATGATCCAGGTTGACTTGAAAGATATGGACAAAGCAAGTCAGATTAGAAACTAAGCAGGAAGTTGGGGTTTAGCAATTATAATTTGGATGGGGATTGAACTAGGCACCTCCAAGTAGATGCTGGTCATTTCTCACCCTGGCAAGCAGAGAAAGGGGCATGTGTGGTGTTGGTAGTGAAGGCGGCCCTCAGGCAATGACCCACACTGCGTGGAGGGCTGATGGGGAGCCAAGTCCTTCCGGTTTCTTTCCACTTTCACTCCCACTATCTGTGGTTTCCTTTAATTCTTCTCTACAACATCTAAGAGGAAGGTCCAGTTTATCAGAACCTCTCCTCATCTCCGTTTTCTCAGTTCCTCCTTGTACAAAGGCTCTGGCCACAGTGCCACCGCATGTCATAGTGGAACTGCAGAGAGGCAAGAACGCTGGTCCCTGAATGACAGCTCAGCCGAAACTTGCAATGATCTCTTGCTAGATGCAATGGTTTGATGTTCCCTCCCAAAGTCCTGTGAAACATAATTCCCAAATTCATACGCTGATGGTATTTGAAGGTGGGGGGCTTTGGGGGATAAGTGGAATTAGGTGAGGACATCAGGGTGAGAAGTATGAAAGGGACGCCCTATTTTACAAGATGAGGCAGAGAGACCTGAGCTGACGCATGCCTTCTTCATCCCTCTGTGTGATGCCCTCCCAAGCCATGCAGCATGAAGACAGCATCAGATGCCCCTCAGGTACCAGCACCAAACTTCTCCACCACCCAGTCCCCAGAACCATGAGCTAAAGAACTCCGTACTCTTTGTCCCAGTGTTCAGTTACTGCAATAGAAAGTAGCCTAAGGAACCAGCACCAGACTTTAAAAGTAGTTTCAGCTGGTTTTTTGCAGGTTCTTTACTCTGAATTTATTGCTGTCAGTTTCAGGGTGTGATTTTGTTTTGCTTCCTTCTTCTGCTCTGACAGTCCATCAGATAGGGGGAAATGCAGCTCTGACAGACTGTAAAATGTTCTGTCTTATTAAAACAATCAAATTCACTTTTCAGAGTTACTTTAAAGCTTCCTTCTTGCATTAAGTTAAATGAAATAGAATGATTTTAATTGCCTACATTAGCTTTTTGAAAACGTCTTCTCAAGTAAAAGATGCAAATGGTGATAGACTTAAGGTCAAGAAACCCAATCTTTTCAAGAAGATGTATTTGTGTTTGACTCTGGGGCTTTAAACTGAGATTCTTTTCAAATGCAAGATTGAGCAGGACATAGTGGTACATGCCTATAATCCCAGTGACTCAGGAGACTGAGGCAGGAGGATTGCAAGGCCAGCCTCTGCAACTTAGCAAGGCCCTAATCAACTCAGTGAGACTCTGTCTCAAAATTAAAGAATTTTTTAAAAAGGGCAGGGGATGTGGCTCAGTGGTTAATCATCCCTATGTTCAATTCCCAACACAAAACAAAAAAACAAACAAACAAACAAAAAACAAAACACAAAAACGAGGTTGAGGTTCTAGACCAGAACAAGAGATAATGCTCCAAGTGAAGTCAAACTGGCAACTGGATCATTTTGAGGCCCTTTGTCTTTTCATATGGGAGCCATCATCCACCCCTAATATGACAAGCAAGATTCCCAATTTCAGTAGAGTTGAATGTAAATCAACATTATCTTTGATAAGAAGTAGATGATAAAAAGAAAAAAAAAATTAAATATATGTTATGGTAGACTCACTCAGGATTTTCCCTAACTCCTGAAAATAAAATGGTTTTCTAGAAAGACTCAAGATGAACAACTCAGGTCTTCATCAACAGAAAAAGGTATCTTTACCAAAGAAGTTTCCATAAGAAAGAAAAATGTGGTCCAGCGAAGGATCTACAGATCTGCAGGGAGATAGTGATTCCTGGAGAGATAGAAAAGGTACACTTTCTGATTTCTTTGGAATTTAAAGTAACTCTGTGGGTTTTATTTTCCTCCTTTTGTGAAATTTGTGTGGATCTGGTCCAGATTGTAGGAGACACTTACAATACCATGTGAAAGAAGACAGTAGCCAACACCAGTGAGTGAGAGGAAGAGAGAGCCCCTGTGCTGGGCAAGAGGCGAGCCCAGGGCTGGGGGAAGAGAGCTCATAGCACAGGTGACCACCTGCTTAGAAGCTGGTGTCTTCTTCATATATCAGATCCTTGCCTCCAGTTTTAAATTAAACTTTTCCCTCAATACAGTTCACAGGGTGGACCTGAATATGGAAATGTCACAAGTCATGTACAAAACACCCAGGACTCAGTATCCCATATAGGATCGAAAATGGTGCAGAGACCACATGTTGGCGTATTGAAGACGTCACCTTGAGGACTCACTGTTGCCCATCCCATGGCTGAGAAGGGCGAATGGAAGCCTGTGGGTTTGCTTCCTACTTTCTTATTTCCTATCTCTATGGCATTTTGGTGATACATATGGTAAAAAAGAGAACAGTCTTCTTGTTTCTCTGGAGATGATCACAAAAGAAGGTGGACTTGGCAGGTGGATCCCAAGATTCCACAAGAGAAGGCTGAGTTTCACTGGGCTCAGGCTACTGTGGCTCCATTTCCTTAACAAACATTTTCTCACCCTCAGAGGGATGGGCACCAGCCCTCAGGGTTTGAGCCTTCCATATGGTGACCCTCGGTGCAAAAGAAACATTCCTGGCTGCTGAAGTCAGTTACATATAAGGGTAGTAGGCTCTAGCTGGGGACACTTAGCAAGATCCTAGTCTGGACTTGTTCCAAGGGTAGATGAGAATTATCTTGTCATAGGAAACTTATCAGAGCTGCTTAAGATGCCCCTAGGAGCTGTTGTCTCTGGATCTGGTGCTGGAGTTTGAAATTAGGCAGGTGGCTGGAAAGAGGATGGGGGAGGAAGGTGAAGGTCATGGAGAACCCACAAGCATGAACAGGAAATTCAAAAGACCAACTAAAACCTATGGCGGTGCCTATAGCCTTGGTGATGAACTTATCCAGAAACAGAAATCCCCTCATTGCCCTGCTAAAAACCCCAGGCCTGGCCCACAAACTGAAATCAAAGAAAAATCCAGAGGAAGGCAGAGAAATTGCAAGTCCAGCTGCTGCTTTCTACCAACAGCAAAGTCAGCAGATCAGCAGCAACACATGAAGTACAGAATACTTGTTGCTTCCCTTCCACCATCCAGATCACTCAAACTCTCCCTAGTAATGCACTCTGACCAGAGTCGTAGAGCAAAGTGACGTTATCATATAAAATGCAGCACTCAGTTAAATCTGAATTTCAGATTAACAACATTTTTTAACATTAATATGTCTCTAATGTCGCATGGGACATACTTATATCAAAAAAGTATCCATTTTTTATATAAAATTCAAATTTAACTGACTATTATATATTATTATTTGCTAAATCTCATTCCCCTAGAAGGGGAATTCTGGGACTATAATACTGTCCAGTCACGCTGACATATCAAAACCCCTCAGAGAATAGATGAGATTCATAGACTGTGATTATGTTGGCCATAGGCGCTTTCAACTCAGGATCATTTAGCTCTGCCAGAGTTACAAGGTGGAATCTAGTTAATGATATCCTTCTAGAGCTACCCCACTTAGAAGGAGTCATTTGTAAGGAAACCTCCCTTCACAGGAGACATGGGTTCAGGTTCAAGTAAACACAAGTCATGTTCCCAGGAAAAATCACCATGGTCCAGGGAGACTGGCCCTTGAAGAGGCATCTTCACTCAGAGAAGACACACAATTACCTACAGCTATTGCGTCTGACTCCAACACCAACTGGAAAAGAATCTTCAGGTTGAGAACAAAGTCTGTACTTTTGCTCAAAGTCACAGTGAGTTGTCTAGTTGTGGACTCTTGAATTAAGAACAGTAGACTTAGAGACACAACCATAGTAACTGAGTAAGGGCTCTGTCATGTCTCACACTTGTGGCTACATTGTACATCTTTCCTAAGCTCCCCAGAAAAATCCTTAGACTCAGTGTAACTCAGCAGCTGTTTAAATGCTACACCTGCTCCTGTGCCTTGTGTTGATACCATCATGCTGTGCAGGGCTCATGTGTGGGCCTTACACCATTTGCACTCTGGGAATATCTCTGCCATCATCTGTATCTCCACCTACTGTAATTCTTTACTCACTGCTTCCTATGCCTGCGTGTTTCCTTGAAGCTCAAAGCCACCTGTTGCTCTCCTCTGCATCTCTTGCACCCCATGATGTCACACAACACATGGAAAGTACTCGTTCACTATTGAGTGAATCAAACTGCGTAGGAATTCCATTCTTGATTCTTCTTTTAGCCTTCTGTCAGTATTCATTAAGGCTTTCAGAAATCATGAAATAACAGCCAATATTTATTGAGTGTTTATGATAAGCCAGGCTTTGGTGTAATTTCCCTGTTACTTACTTAATTTTCAAAATATTTTTATGGGATATGTGGCTGAGGAAACAGATACACACAGGAAAAGTGCCGGCTCTTCATTCCCTGGCTATCTGTGAAGGAGCCAGAACTGAGATCAGATAACTTTTCTTCACTCTCAAGCTCAAGAGCTTCTCCAGGGAGCCCTGTCTGGATGATCCTTGAAGCTTCAGTAAGATCAAGTGTTAAAACAAAACCTGAAGCCATTATTACAGTCAACTTTCTCTCCCTGGAGTGATATTGCCCTAAGAAAGTATGTCCTCCACAGTGTAAGAGGGAAAAATTCTGTCACTCACATTTTATAGAGTGAGTCATAAATCAAATCATTTGTCTTCTAGTCCAGCTGCTTCAGTGCAGAGAAAATAGAATGATTCATCTGAGGTCTCCTAGTCAGAGGGTGACAGATCTGGAATAGGACCCATCCATTCTAATTCAAGCTCCAGAGTTTGTCACACTTTACTGGCATATCGTTGAGGACGGCCAAGCCCTTTGAGTGTTAAGATGTGGTCACAATTTGGTTTAAGAATGGAAGCTATGGAGTCTCTCTTAAGAACACAACATGGTGCCTCTGTTCTGGCAGATGCAACCAGAGATTATATCACAGAGCTCGATTCATCCGAGATCATCCCAGGAATCAAGACCTGCGTAGAAGTTGTGCCTTTGACTTTCTCTACCTGTTGCTATCCCTTCCTTTTCTTTACAAAGCAGTAGGCACATAAAGATAACTTCCGAGAAAGAATTGCTAAATAGAAAACCTAGACATAAAAACCAAGCAGTGAGATGGGACAGAAAAAGAGGTTGTTTAAGGGGACAAGTAAAAGGAGCCATGATTCCCTGCCATAAACAAATTAGAGAACATTAAACACACGTATGCCTTTTCATGCATTTATTTTCTCAGTGTTATTTAGCCAGGTTGGAAAACAAAACCCTGAAATTAATGCCAAGATAACAGAGCCGGGGGTAGGACTTTTCCCTCGACTCCTTCTCCTACTATCTGTTCATCTTAGATCAACAAACACGCTATGATTGACAGGCTAAAATGTTTAGGTTAGTCTGTGCTCACATAAACCATTTTAAGTTTTCTAGGATAGGAGAACATTATAAAACAAACGAATAATCTTCTTTCCATCCTGCCACTTTCAAAGCTTCTTCTTACTTGCCCTCCAAGTCTTCCTTGGAACTATGTCCACAAACCATTTTGATCATTCCCAGAGTTACCCCTAAGCCCGTGGACACAAGACATAGAGGAGATCTAACAAATTGCTGCGTTCTTCTAAATGAAGAGAGAGGAAGTGTTCAGGACATTCTCATCAGCTTCGGTGTATATGATAAAAGGAAAAATATGTCTGAGCTGATAACGACCACTGGCACTACTGTGTCCCCTCTCACAAGATCAGGATCTTCCAAGGGTCTTGACCCCTTGTTGGGGAGAATATGTGTACTGCATAAGGAGGTCAGGAGAGAAGCTGGGCCCTGCTGGGTGAATTCACATCCCGAGAAGAGTCACCATCCACATCATCAGAGGAAAGTAAAGGAGGAAAACAGAAAGCAAGCAAGCTCAGGGAGAAGTTTCCAGGACATCTGAGAGGGGGTTTGGTTGATGGGCAGCATGTCTGCATAGAGTGAGATCAGACAGTTTTAGAAAGTCATGGACTGTGTAGCGTGTGGAATAAAAATATACCATTTTGGATAGATAAAGAAGATAAGGAAGTCTTTGGTGACTGTCAGTCTTGGGCTGGTGTTTATTTGAATGTGGCTCTGGGTAAAAACAGGGGATATCCAAATTTTTGTGGATTGCACATACTTAACAATCCCTTTTGAATGACCCCTCAGTTTATCATTCATGGT
>PVHX01023713.1:0-25245 GCA_004024805.1 Geosciurus inauris
TTGCTGCTCACATATTCAGCGAAGTATCTCCACCTACTCAAATCTTAAACATAGAAACAAGGACCTACAAAATGGTATTTTAATTTCTGTCAGAACCAAAGCCACACTCGTCTGAATAAGGCACTTAGAGCAGCACTAGGCACAGGAAAAGAACAGTACCATCCCCAACACCTACTAGCCAATTAGCATAAAACGCGACAAAAACCCATTTGCAGACGCAAAACCACGAGAACAGCACCATCCAGCGGCACAATGAAGAGCTGCATGTGAGAAACATGGAGGCTCATCTCAAGGTGGCCAAAGTGATTTCTCATCAATAAAATCAAAGATCCCAGTAAAATATCTTCCACCAGACTGGAAAATCTAAACTATAAGTTAACCTCCTTGGAGTCTAAAAACTAAACTTAGATAAGCAAATGCCATTCACATTTTCTAAGTAGATGACACAGGGTTGCCAAATAAAAAAAACAATGTTCATTCCATGCAATATTTAGGGTGTACTTTTACTAAAAAAAAAAAATTCATTGTTTATATAATATTCAAATTTAACTGGGCATCCTGTATTCTTATTTGCTAAATGTGACAACCCTATGCCTCCTATACTCTAAATAATGCCTACCCCAAATTATCTACCCCCAGAGACCAGAAATTCATTTACACAACCAAGTCTTTCAGTTCATTCTAAGAGGCAATTGCCATCATTGGCAAGTAAAGTGATTATCCCTGGCAAGGGGCAAGGAAGACACTGAGCTCCATTATGCAAAAGATGAACAGGGAAAGGAGGGGGGGAGTCCAGATAGCTGGGTCATAGAATGGAAACACCAAATATCAAATGGGTAGAAAAGGATGGAGAGGAGTTGAGCAATTCTAAAAGAAAGGAGAAAGGGGAATTAACGACACTTCCATCTTGATCATTTGACCTATTCAAAGCTATTCCTGCCAACCTAAGGACATCATTGCTGATATTTCCCCCTTTGAGATATATAGTGTCAATGAGCTGGAGCTTGGAAAGGTTAAGGTCAGAAAACCTGCCTTATCAAGAAGCTACACCACCATCAACTGTCCAGGCCCTAGCAATCCTTTCATTAGGAAGTAGTTATTAAAATGGGTTCTGAAATTTAAAACCATTGTTGTCTAACTCACTAGGTAATTGTTTCATGTTATTTTCTGGGTTTGGGATCACCCGCCCCTGTGAGCTGCTTGACTACGCAGCCCTCACACACACACCTTTGCAGTGAACCGCGATCGCTCCTTCGGTGTTTTCACAGATGTTCAGGAACCTTCGCACAATGTTGTCGCTGGGTGTGCTGCCGTCTATGAAGAAGAGGTCATAGTGCTCGAAGCCAGCGTCTGTGAAGCGCTTCGCCTCATAAATCTTTTTGTTCAGCCTCACAATTGCGGTTACATTATGCTTTTTGAAGTAAGGGAAGTAGGCTTCAGGGGCATGAAGAGGGTAACCTAAACGGAAAAGGAGCCATAAGCAGAAAGCATGCACTTCATCTTACATAACCCAGACACACACCCTCAACAACAAAGTGCAGGAATCTCAATAGGGCTCAGAAGAAAGCAGGTTTCATGAGAGTGTAAAAGATGCCTGAAGCTCATAAAAGTAGTCTGCATAACTATAAACACCAGAGGAGGTTAAAACAAAAAAACTTCTCAAAGTATTGAAACAGCTCATTAAAGTTCAAAATCTCAACCTCTAAGATTCAAATCCTAGGAACATATGTACTCCTCCCATCCCCAAAGCAAAGGCATTCTTGAAGTACTCAATTGTGCACAAAAGAGATGAAATGATTGTTGATTTTACTTCCCCTCAAACATTATTTTTCGCTTAAATACATTTCAGCTGAAACTTTTGTTTTGCCAGATGTATACCTTTAATCTATACAGCACAATCCCCCACAGAATAGATTTATCATCAGAAAGCACCTGCCACATACAAGCCACAGTTGGATGTAATTTCTCTATTAATTCTCAAAACAACTTGTTAAGGATGGTCAACCCCATTTAACAGATTAAGACACTAAAAGCTGGGGATACAAAAACTCAGTTAAACAGGAGGAATAAGTCCAAGAGATTTATCGTACAACATGGTAACTATAGTTAATAATAACATACTGGATACCTGAAAGTCACCAAGAGTAGATTTTAAGAGTTCTTACCACAAAAAAAAAAGACAAATATGTGTGGCAATGTATACATTAAATTTGACTTAGCCAATGTACACTACTTTAAAACATCATGTTGTACATCATGAATACATAAAATTTTGTCGATTTAAAATATAAATAATTTTTAACTTGAAAAAGAAGCTAAAAGAGGAACTGTTTGGTGAACATTTTCTACTTTGGGGGGGAGGGGGGCTGAGATGCTAAGTTTCCAAATTCCCTGGCAATGTCCACCACCATGTGAGCATTCCTGGCAGCTACAGAATCAACTGAGTCACAGACCAGACCTAGTCACGGCCAATCAGCCAAGGTGACCAGTGAGGACTCTGGCTACTGCAGGCCTTGCCTAGTAGCCCTAAGGATTAAGAGGGCTAATTCCCCAGCACACTGATTCCCATGTCTGTAACCCATCAAGGGTTCAGCAACTCATGGCACACCAGGTAAGTGAAATGATTTCATAGAAAATAGGGCTCCCAGGCAGCAGCAGGAGAAGCCTGCAAAGCCAGATGGCTTCTGCACTGTTCCTTTGGCTGTATTTCCTGCTGCCTTGGATCTTGTGCTGGTCTTTTTCATTTTCTCTCAGCTCCAAGCCAATCCTTTTATACCCTGCCCCATGATGCTGGAGCTGAGGTCCACATATTGCCTTTCCCAGACTACCTATCTACAAGGCTTTCTGTCGATTCTAAAAATAAGAGACACTAAAGGGCAACCAGAAAAGAGCCTTTTCTCATTCTCCTGTCAGCATCACATCAACAGACAAAGAAAACAGCAGCCAGAGCTCCCCATCAAGTGGGGTACTCCCAGTACCAGCCTGCTGCACTCACCTCAGGACCAGACCCCAGACTTCTGGTCTCTACTCCTCAGTCCCCAGTCCAAATAATGCTGTGTAGTATGACCTCCAGAAGTCTGAGTTCTAGCCATCTGACTCCTCCTCAGTGCTCCCAGACTCTGGTAATTCCACTTGTATCTCCCCAACCCCAGCCTTAAAGGCACTAGCTGCATTTTCCACGATATCTAGATTCTTCAGTGTTGTCTATTTTACTTTTTAGATTTCTTTGTAACAGATTCCTGGAGTTAAATTCCTTCTGTATGGAATACCTAGTGTGGTTCCCATTTCCTGCCTAGACCCTGCAGATATACTATCTCTCATGGATCTTGTGCGTTTTCTAAGCCTAGTTCTTCAGCTTTCTTTTGGAGTCAGTAAGCTACTCAACATATTCCAATAAATGCCTTTTTAGTTTAATTTATCATAGTTGACTCTACTCCTTGTAATCAAGAACCCTAACTGGAAGACTTTGCCAAGGTCACAAAAAAATGGAGGCAGAATTGGAAGGCAGGCCTAACTAATCCCAACCCAAATGCATGAATCTCATAGGCCATGCTGTTATTGGGCAAACAGGAAACAGAGGTAATTTAACATCTTCTGTGTAGAAACAGCAGCTTATACACACACATACACGAAGAGAAAACACATGCTGTTCTACTTGGAAAAATCAAGTCTGTTCTCCTACTTGGTTTATTTACTCAAATTACTTCCTAGCAACAAGTTTATAGACTAAGTGGGAGAAGAACCATGGTTGGCATGGGGAAATAAGAGCTTTTCTATCATGCAAGGAATAAGAAGTAGAGGGACTCCAAACACATGGGGAGTTTTCCCTGGATGTGGTAGGCTAATTCCTGGGATTCCTTTTACCTCTGTGATGGCACCTGCTTGGCTTGAAGACCATCCCTCTCTCTGTACAATCAAGGCTGTAAGAATCTCTTTTCTTACATGAATTTCTATCAGGAATAAATAGAGCTTTAGCCAATACTCACAAACACACTATTAAAAAGAAATGATGGCGGAGCTGGGGTTGTGGCTCAGTGGTAAAGCGCTTGCCTCACATGTGTGAGGCACTGGGTTGGATTCTCAGCACCACATATAAATAAATGAAAAAATATAGGTCAATCAACAACTAAAAAAATTTTTTTTAAAAAGAAATGATGGACATCTTTTGAGAAATGGACATGACAGAACTATAAAAAATGACAACATTTAAATACTAATAATAATCACACTTAACATTTATTGAGCACTTATCATGTGCCAGGCACTATACTGAGCGTTTGTTCCATGTGAATTCTCACATTTAACCCTACAATTACTCAGGTTACTGGTGCCTGGAAAGCTAACTGGTCCATGCACACACAGGTTTTTAAGAGGTAGCATGTGGATCCTGGTAGACAGATTTCAACATCTGTCCTGGGGCATATTTTTTGTAAGACTCAACTTGATTCTATGTGTAAGACCTCCAAACAAGAGCACATAACAATGAGTATTAGGGGCTGTACTTCCTAGAGTTAGTGAGCAGGATTTTGATTTTGTTTTTGTTTAATTCTTAAAAGTGTTTCAAATTACTTATAGACAACCATAATGAAGATATAGTAATGAAGATATCCTATGATCTCTCAGCAACTGTATGTGGGTTATCAATGTATTTGGATGCTTTTCCTGCGGGGGCTGGTTTTAGCAATGTGAAACGCTCCCTGGGAGTCCTGCAGCCCACCCAAAGCTACAGCATTCACCAACCCTGGCTGCATCTGGCCACTAGATGGTGCCCTGGCATCAGCGAGGCACAGGTTCAGCACAGAAACAACTTCACAGCCGAAGGAGATTTTAAAATTCATCTCTTTCCAGCCACTCATTTTAAAGTTATGAAACTAAGAACAGCAGAGTCAAATGACTAGTCCACCTAGTCATTATTAAAAAGTGAAAACTGCAAAAAGGACAAGGAAATGTCAGAAGATATAAAATATGCTGACTAGGCTCATTAGCCAGTGAAGTCCCAAATTCTCAATAAAATAGACACAGATGCATAAAACAGGTTGGAAATTATAATCTAGGGCTTTTATATCTTTTACATATTTTTCATATGTATAAAGAAAATTTTTTTCAAATGCTGTAATCATTCATCAGTTACTTTTCTCAAAAGAATAGACCTCAGAAAACAGTGATTATTTCATAATTACCATGATGGTATATTTGTTGTTCAATTTAAGTGTTCACTGGTGTTCTATATCTGGGATGATGGGACAAAACTGTAATCATAATATCTGCTAGCTAATAAGTGCATATTGTGTGCCTGACATGGTCAAGCCATTCAAATAATATCTCTAATCCTCACCAGACACCTACAATGTGATCAAACTTCTCTCATTGTGATGTATAAGGAAACCGAGGGTCCCAGAAGTTGTGGAGCTCACTGAAGTTCATACAGCCAGTAAGGGAATCAAAGAGCCACCCTTCAACCTGCCTGGAGTCTTTACACCAGTCTGCTCTCATTAAAAGAGCAGGCTGATACTTCAAATTGCCTGGATTCTGCTTTTCAGTCCACCTCTACACCACCTCACCATCTCCAAGTGTATGTGTGTATGTGTGTGTGTATTTAAATGACATTACAACTTAAAAGCCTTTATAATCTAAAATATGTTTCATTCTACTGCTATTGTTAATCAATTCAAAACTGTTAAACAGAAAAATAGGGTTCTTTTTTCCCCCACATCAAAACAGTGTGAACCAAGATGGCTGAGCAAGTCTGCTAGTTCTCTCTGATGACACAAACACCCTAAACACTCCTAGAATGGAGTCCATTCTTGGATGGAGCCCATCCCAAGAGCATAGGGCTTCCTTTTGCTACATCCTAGCAACAGCTATTTGATTGTTAGTTCCTCAAAAATCTCAGCTTTTCTACTAACAGATTCCTAAAATGACCTTCAGCCTCCTCAGGAAATGCAGGGTTTCTCAAAATATAAATTGAAAAAAAATCTAAGGAATATACCAAGATCTAACTGTAATTGGATCAAATTTATTAATTCCAACGTTAAATTCAAAAGTGTTTATAAAGTTAAAACCCTTCACACACACAAAAATATTGAAACTTCTAATGAACACCAGCTGTTAAAAATGGGGATTTCAGTAAAATATCAACATTTTACCAAAGACAATCTTAAATGAAATTGTTCCAGGGATCATAAAAGCCAACAAATTAAAGTAACACTGTCAGATCTTTTCTCTCAATGAGAGGGCACAGTATATGCATAGGAAAAAAGGGTATATATAGAGCGATGTCTTAACAATAGTTATTTCTTGCTTATATTATTTAAGAGTTTTATTCTTTACCTGTATTGCTAAATTTTTTATAGTAAACATGTACATTATCTGTAATAAAATTTAAAAGAGCACAGAATTTGGAATTAAAAAGATCTATGTTTGAATCCTCCCATGGCCTGGTACTGGCTTCATAACCGTGGACAATATGTAACTCCTCTAAGTTTCCTTGTATTCTGTAAACTAACCATCACTTGCTACAGAAGGCAGATCACTAAACAGATGATGTGTGCAAGAGGATTGGCACCATTCCTGGCATATAACCAAGGCATCCATAATTCTTTTCCCATATTATAATAGGGAACAAAAAAAATTAAGATTTTTTAAATTAAGAATTATACTCAATCCCCAGCACCAAAACAATTACATAAAATACACATGCTCTTTTAATCACTGATTCTAAGAATTTACAGAAGAAACTAGAACTATAAAAGGTGAATGAACAGGTATGCCAACCATAGCAGTTCTTAAGAAGTGAAAAACAAAACAACTTTTATCTCATTCAAAATAAATTAATAAAATCATGGCACAGTCATGGAGTGGAATAACAGACAATGCAGTCATGCGAATGACAACACAGATCCATATATACTGCCATGGAAAACATCCATGATGCGGTAAGTGAAAAAAGCTAGCTATGAGATGGTAATTATATTATGATCCTATTTTGGTACAAAAAAAATTATAAATGTGTGTTTATGCGTAGGCACATACAATGTATATCTCACTAAGAAAGTAAGATGTGCACAAGTTAAGAGAAGCAGATGGAAGAAATTAAAAAGCACCCATAATTCCAACTACCAATTAGTAAAACTAGTAAATGTGGGTAGAATTATAGGTCACTTTTATGCTCATTAGTCCATCTGCATTTTCTCCACTCTTTTTTAAATAAGCATGTATTAGCTCTATAAAAACATACTTTAAAGAACTTTTTAAATTATACCTCCCAATCTCCTCTGTAAGAAAAACACATAAATCCCAAATGGCAAAATTCTTTCAGCTTTGCCAAATACCCAACAACAAAGCTACTACTCAAACAGAATACCTACTGAGGTTTCCTGGGCCTGAATCTAATACTTTTGCACAGAAGGTAGGTTTAATCACCCCTGTCTTGAACAACCAAATGTCACAAAGCACTTTCCTCGGGTACTCCACGTGTTATTCCTAACAACCCAACATGACAGAGACTAATTAATCAATGTATAGAGCAAAATGAGAATCTTTAGCAAATTCATGACTGAGAAGATCTAATTCTGGCTTCTCTATAGAGATTCTCGTTAGTTTAACTCTAAACCTGTATTACCTATCCACAGGGAGGTGGGGAGGACATGATTCAAGCAGGATTCCCTGCAAGGTAGTCACAGATATGAAATAATAAACATATTTGGCAGAAACTAAACAAACTATCAAATCTAAATACATGAATAATAATGAAACTAGACTTCAGAAGTGGTGGTGGTGGTGGTGGTGGTGATGATGATGATGATGATGATGATGATGATGTAAAAAGAGTAAATCTAGACAAGAGGTCACTTATATGCTCATTAGTCCATCTGCTGGTTTCAAATTAGGTTCCCAAGGAAAACTGACACACTCCACCCCTTTGACCAAAGAGTAAATAGGAGTGAGTTATTGTGTTCACGATAACTTTTTTTTTTCAATTTTATGTACTCCTCTTGTGAACTAATCTTAAACCATTGGTGTCTATCATTACATATCATCTAGGTAATGTTAAGACATGAAAAAAGATGAATAAGTAGAAAAGAAGTATTAATGGCAAATTTCACATAACTAATCATGTTGTATTCAAGAGGTATGTTTTGTTTTGTTTTCATTTTACTGAATATATATGCCCATTGCTGCAAATAAGTAGTTTAATCACTATCAGCTAGAAAGTTTTTACTCATTGTCTCAAAGGAACTAAGTAGATAGATAGTATAGTGGTAATGTTCAGGAGCCCAGTTCTGAGTTGGAGTACCAGTTCTGCACACTACTATGCGACCTTGGGCAAATCTCCACTAAGGAGACTTCATTTCCTTCTCCTTAGATGTGGATCACAGAATCTACATCTAAGAATTATTGGACATTAACTGAGATGATGCTAGAAATTAGCATGTAGTAAGTACTAAACAAACATCATCATCATCACTCAGCATGACATTCCCCAAGAATACCTTGGGGATACTCTACAACCAAATGAATCCAAAAAACATTTTCAGAATTCAGCAATCTGTTTATTGGTGTGACTAGTTTGTTTCCAAATTCTTATTTAATAACTGGATAAAGAAAACATTCCATTTATGGCAACCTAAAAAACATGCTAGTTTTAAAAGAGTGGATATAGCACCACCTACTGGAAGTTTAACCTTCAACACACTGGTTACTATTCAATTTTTTAAATCATGAATAGTCTGCAGAATATTACCAAGGGAAAGTGTTATCTGAGGAAATTGAGAAATTAAAGAAGAGCGGCTAAATTTTGGAGGATAAAAGAAAGAAAAACCTACCATTTTCAATTTTGCTTTTAGGATGTGGTCCACTAAATGCTAAAAATTTTCCTGGAACAATCCAGTTGAAGTCACCATTTTCAACTCGCTGAATTTTTTGAGAAAAGAGAAGAAAAATATTTTATAATTCTTATACAATTTAGAAAACCCTTACAAATAGAACTACTTTTCCTACTATTAGTACTAAACCAACTGGACATACATGAAAACAAAGTAATATAACTTAAAAACATACATCTGATTGTCAAAACGTTATTTATGAATTCAATTCACTTGAGAAACTTTTCTATCTAGACTATGAAAAGTTTAGGTTGTGTGAAAAGTTAGTTTACTTAAGGTGTGGTGCTTTGCTTAAAATAAGTTTGTCTCCTGGTCACTCTGAAATAAAATGAAATGAAATGAAAACAACATTGCTCTCCTAGCAATAAATAAAGGAAGGTAAAAAAAAAACAAATTAGAGATACAAGCATTTCCACGAACATGGTAAACAGATTTTAAACAATGAAAAATTATCAATGTCAGGTTTATGATGAACACATTTTTATGGGCTGATGTCTGCTGTTGATGCTAAATTTGAAGATTGCAAAATGGCAGGAGGCAGAAGGGAGGGACAGAAACTCATTAAATCCTGGAGGTATACCACGAGCCAGGGTCAGTCAAGGTTTCCTGTAGGGGCTGCAAACCCAAACAAGTGTTAGCAATAAAAGTGGATGCTCCTCCACTCAAGCTAGTCACCCTCCAGGAAATTTGAATGTGGCTAACCTTCCAACCTAATTTTCAGGAGATATCTATCTTTGAAATATTAACTTTTATTTTTGTTTTATTTTATTTATTTGCAGTACTGGTAACTGAACCCAGGGACACTCTACCAGTGAGCTATATCTCCAGACCTTTTTGATTTTTTATTTTCAGACAGGGCCCTGACTGGCCCTGAACATTGGATCCTCCTACCTCTGCCTCCCAAATGTCTGGAAAATGTTGATTATTTTAAATTGAGTTTTTAAATACTATGGGCTGACTGATCATCAGCTGTCATCCTCTAGTCTATACACTCTAAGGAATACTCAGAAAAGGTCTGAAGACCAAGAAAGAGGCCAACCACCTTCTACCCACCATCATCCCCTCCATTTTCTTTTCTTCCCTCTGAACACATAGGACACCAGAACAGGGCTAAGGTTACCCAGGACAGTGCAGGTAATCGGGGGACATCTGTGCAATCCATCACAAAATACACATATTGCTTCCTCACTTATGTCTTCTCTATATTCCACCCCTACCCCACCTCCCTAGTCTCTAATCTCAGGGCAGGAAAATAACATGGTTCTCTTCGAGGGGCACCTATGGATAATAGGAACCTGAGCCAAATAAGAGTCTGCACTCTCCTATAAGAAACCAATAAATATTTGTTAAATAAATTAGAATAATATCATCAAGGAAATCTGGTGCCTCTACTTATATTACCTATTACTATTTCCATGAAAATCAAAACTTGACTATATGTTTTCATTTTTAAAATGAGGATGTATCTTTTCAATTATAAAAAGTTATAAATGAAACTTTACATGATATCTTGTTAAATCAGCATTGCATTAATCTAATTGTAATAACATATCTCTATAATGCCCTAAGTAAATCTTAGCAACACCATGAATGTCACAAATACATATGCATGACTATTTATAATCATGTGAATAAAGAATCAAAAATACAACTCTTCTGTCAATTAAATATTGATTCTTATTTAAATAAAAGTCTCAAATTAATGAATCAATATCCATTTTGAGCAATTATTAAGCCTAAGTCTTTCTTTAAAAATTCAAGAATAAGGATATGCTCTAATCAAAAGTCTCAAATCAGCTCTTCAGGAACAGTAAAAGAAATCCAATTTCCACATTCACTATTTGTTTCCTTGGCCACTAATTGAGCAGATAAATAAATTGTACTATACCTGATTATTCAGATTATAGGCATCTGTTTAGTTAAATAGTAACCTTTTATAATCAATCATATAGGAGAGAGGCCATGACCCCTCAGAATCAAAAGAGTGTGTTTGCAAATTTCCTACCCAGAAAGATAAACATTAGATAATACTGGGCTATATTTAGCAGCCTAGATGAAGTTGATAGAATAAGTAACAAATTAAGGTCTTAGATCTGAAAAAAAAATAAAGATACAACTTTTAACTAAACATAAGCTTACTTGGGTAACCTTCCAAATTTAATATATGTGTCTCCTTTCACAGTGAATTATACAAATACTAGTATGTATCAATAATAGAACGTTTAAAATAATATAAATTTTTTTAAGCAAACGCGCGCGCGCACACGTGTGCACACCCACTTCAAAGAAACCTAGATCAGACAGGAACTCAAGGTACTTTCCAACCCTACCACATTTTATAAAGAAACACCTAAGCAAGGATGAGGCCAAAATAGGGTTTTAGTAGGGTTTAGCCTCTTTTAATATATAGCCACTACCTACCAAATACTATGTAGAAAATCTATAGATGTTCTACAGTATGAGAAAACCCCAAAACAAAATACGAATTCTTGAAACTGATACTTAGATGCTATTATTAACTTTACTTTAGGAGCATTCAGTCCACAAAAGATACAACAGATTTCTTTTGCATAACTCTCCTGGTGCACTGAAAATATAATTTGCTTTGAAAGCACAAATTCTTACAACTTCTAAGAAGTTCATCTATGCCTCTGTTGTAACAGTCACAAATATTTTCCACTCAAATGTTAAAAAATAGTTGGCCTATTTGCTATTGTAATAAGTTTACAGTAAAATAAAAGATAGTCCCTAAAGTTGACAATTAAGAGATTGATTCCTTTTATTGATGTGACTTCTCAGACATGATTAAAATAATTTTGAAGCACAATTCAACATTCAAATATTTGCTGAGTCTTTAAGATCGAGGACTGCAACTGAGTGTCACATATAAAATAATAAAAAGCATTCTTTCTGTTCTTTTAATGAATCCAAAGACAAGTGGAAATAACAGTAACAGCAGCAAACACATACAGACCTGACTCTGTGCAACCCACTTAGGCTACACAGCAATACCATGAGGCAGATGGTATTACCACCACAATTTTATCCTTTAAAGAAGAGTTGTACTAAATTCTGATAAATGTCATCACAGAAGTACACAAGAGGTATAAGGTTGGAGCAAAGACTGTTTTTAAAAATTAACATAGAACTACAGTGTCTATTTTTAAATTCATTTTAAAAGTGTATCCTTTATATTTCTCTCATTTCTAAAACAATTAATTAATGTTGACAGTGATAGTGTAATTGTACTATATAAAGGAGAATATGCTGTCAAGATGGGCACTTTATGAGCTTAAAGCCAAGTAAATATTTGAATTGTTTGGTTTAAATTAAGTTTCCATGCACTTTGGCTGTAAGTAATAAACTTTAGATTAGTAATTTAGATCTGCCTTTGAGAGAGACAGTGTGACAGAGGCAAAGAGGAGTGTCCCGTTGGGATGATTACTTCATCTCTGCTAGCCACAGCTGTTGGAGGGAAATAGCTGCGGGGCTGGGGGGTTGCTCCAACAGTCCAGACCAGTGAACACCTCTGCTCATTAAAGAGCAGCAAGCAAAAATCCAGGGCACATTTGCTGATGCCATTCTAATGCTCAAGACATGAAGGTTTGGGGACAACAGCACACATATGGTCGTTGAAGCTCAAAAGCAGGTGCTTTCAATCGTGAAAAGTGTGTTTGACCAGAAGTCATGAGGCCCACAGAAGAGCAAGGTACTGGAATGAGCAAATGAAGAGAAAGGACTGGCAAGACGGCTTAAGAAAGAAGACCAGAGAACAGAGGGAGAAATGCAAGAGACAGCACCTTACAAGTTAGGAAAGGAAAGTAAATTGCCAGAATTAGAGTGACCACAGAGCAAACCAAATAGGAAGAAGACCAAGCCTAGCCATTTGTTTTTCTCACTTCTGTGTTGCAACAGTTTCAGTGGAGTTATGAAGGTATAAGCCAGACCATAATTAGTTGTAGAATACAGATTACTCTCTCAAGAAGTGTGGAGGGAAAAGAAAGGACAAAGACCAAACAAGAATTAAAGAGGAAGGAAAAAACCATGGGAAATTGCTTAGGACAGGGTAGGCCTCTAAACATTTTACAGACTTAACCAACATGATCTTTAACTAGCAATTGGTATGATTTATTAGCAGATGAGGAAATACCAGGTACCTCCACTTTAGCAGATGTAGTGGCCAGAAAGGAATTTTTGTTCTGTAATCTTGTGGCCTTTGAGTGATGAAATCAATACTATAGAATGGCTCCAGGGGAATGCTTCTAATAGTTCTTCTAGCAGTTCGATCACCATGGGAGGAACACCTCTATAATTGCCCCTGGTGGTGAGGACAAGCCCATACGCCTGCATTCTGAGGCTTGCTTGACCCCAGTCCTATGGCAAGAGTTCTCATCTTTCCAGTCCACAATCTATGAAAAAGTGAAGATGGCAGACCAAGCAGCATCCATATTATACTCTAGCTGACAGATTCTAATCCAAAGCAAAACTTTGAACATCATACTTTTGAGTGTTCAATAACACTGACTCTTGCTGTTGACCTGAGGTGACTTGTTGACATGGGAGATCTAACAAACTTTACTCACTCCCAAATGATAAGCTAAAGGACAAAAATCAGGAGTCTATACCTCCTGGTCAGCCTGAACCTTTACTTATGCAATGAAAGATACAGTCAATCTGGAGACAGTCCCTGGTCATATAGAAAACTAACTGGACATTACATGCAGACCTGACCTTAGATCACAATAATGAGCAATCTATACTGCAAATAACTGATTTTTTTCAAGAGGAGATTGCAGCACAGATTAGTTGATAATGAAAGAAAGAAACATTATTTCAAGAAGTTGTCTACCAAAGTAAAATCTGTTACTATAAAATCAGAATGGATCTTTAACTAATAAGACTTAGTCACTTTCTACTAAAAATAGATCACACAAAATATCTTGAAATGTGTTATACTCCTTTCTAAGTATTCATTCACTCAGTTCTTTAGTTCTTTCATTCCAGAAACATTTAAAGACTGCCCATTATGCATGTTCCATACTACTAGGTTACTTATTCATACAAAGAGGAATAGGACATAGTTCCTGCCCACAAGTACCCACAGAGTGCAGGGGAGACACAGCTGTGGAAGAAGAATCAAAAAACACTGCATGGATGAGATTCCACGGGCTTAGAATGACTTAAGTCAACCACAAAAACATCGTGGGAGAAAAGAAGGGCTTGTAGGCGGGAGGAGGGAGCAAGAGTGTGTCCACAGGCACAAGAGCCTAAAGCAGTACTCATCTGGGCAGCTGCATGGGTGGAAAAAGAAAAGAGTGGAGAGGAAGGAAGCCCATGCCAAGACAGGCTTTTGTGCCACAGTAAAAAGTTTACATTTCCTCCCTGATGTTAGTCAGTGTGGAAGCCATAAAGGACTTAAAACAGGGGAATGATATAGTCAGATCTCGTTTTTTAAAACATCGACTCTGACACCAATGTGAAGACTTGCCCAAAAAGGCCCAAGAGTGAAGAAACACCCACAGCAGACCTCTAGAAGAGACCAGTACTTTCTCACAAGTAGTTCCCAGATAAGCTGCACTGTCATATGACTAAGATAACCTGACATTACTTTCTAGAACAGCAATGCTCTTCTCCCAAAACAGCACCCTACCAGTGAAGATGGCAATACAGATGACTTGTGAACTACTGAAATGTCTCAGGAGCCAAACATCACACATTCAGCCTGTCCTGGATCAATGAGAAACTCTGCATAACAACTAATTTGAGAAGCAGAGATGACAGCTGGTACCAAGAGTCAAACGTGATGACTTCTGCAGAATAAGGCAGGGGCTATGACTTAAGGTGATAAGAGTAAAGGCTCCAGCCCTACACATGAAGGAAAAAATTACAAGTAGCCCCCCTTCCTAAAAGAAAAAAAATGGGCCTAGAAAATATAGTGAGCTAACAAGAGGCACTTAATACCTGTTCAATAAACAACTGAAGAGTTATTAGATTGAGACCATGAAGAGAGGAAGGTAGCTTCTTGACTCTCTTATAGCAAATGTTTATTTGTACACCATTATTTTTGTAAAATAGTTTCCTAACCAGAGTGATCACAATGGAGTTGCTTGGGCAAGGACTAGGGTAGCCAAATACACAGGCCAGTTGCCAACAGCTGTAAGTTAGGATCACAGGGTGCTGAGCAAATGTTATCATTTTCTCTGTATGCCATCATGAGAAACAAAAGGAAGCCCTGTGCAGTGACTCCACTCCCAGGTAAGCCATATCTGGGGCCTCTGTCATCAGCTGCAGCTCTCACTTGCAAGAAAGAGCCAATGTAAAGATGTGGCCTGGGCTTGTCAGCATGTGAAGCACAGGATCAATTCAAAAATAGTTTGATATTCTAAAAAATATTCTCGAAGTGACAGAACTACTTCATAGGGTGTGTTTTCAATTTAAAAAAAAAAAAAGAATGATTTGTGTGGAATAGGAAGGAGGACAATGGCAGATACAAAAAGCTCAAAGAAAGAAGTCAAAGTAATTTCTCAGCTTTTTAGTCATTTTTGAACTCCAGGCTCCATCGAATTTCCAAAAGACAGCAGGGGTCAAATACTAGATGGAATAAATGCAAGCTACAGTGAGGAGGTACTCCCAGAGGCTGTCATGGAAGCACTGTTTCTCTGCATTTCTTCCCACACCCACAACTAAGGACAGGGCACTGTTACAGCATGATGCTTCCTCTGTGTTTTTCTGTGAGTTCATCCGTGCCTGGCCAACATAAGGACATCATCAAAAACAGCACGTCTCTGGTAAACATGGGAGAGCCCCTTAAGGACAACTAGAATAACAAAGACATCAGATTCTCTATGATGAATGATGACTGCTTAAGTATAGCATCATTTATGATCAGTGGAATCATCAAGGATCAGTGGAATACAGGTAAAGTCTTGTTTGGTAAGGACAGAAACCCTCCCCCACCCCCCAAAAAAAAAGCTGACTGAAGGCAGGCTGAGGGTCTTCTATACAGAATATTATCCTACATGAGCATTAACCTCTAACTTTGCTACTGGAGAGTGCAGAGTTTCTCACATACCTACAGATACATAATTTAGAAGAATATTAGAACTTTTTCATCCTCATTGTTTTTCCCTAGGACAAAAGGTCTATATTTTTATTTTTCTAAACTAGTCCATTGGCTAGATTTCAAAGCAGTGGTTGCCCTCTTAGTCCTCAAGTTCTGAAAAATACCATTAGAAACCTGTAGTAAAGGTATGAATGTTTTGACACTGATTCCTACAGGAAACTTTTGGATTACCACCAGCAGTTCCTTTTCTGGACCCTCCCTGCATAGCTGCCAGAATATTCATTTGATTAATGTATATGTGAGGAACTACAGAATTCCACAGGAGGTTGGCAAAGGATCTGGAAAGACCAGGTTCTGAAAGATAATTTCACGAGATGGAAATTAACCCTCAGTGCTTGTATCAATACTTAATGCAGTGTGCCATTTGCAAGTCACATGAAAATAAAGCAAGAGCCTGAGGTATCTTGCCCCAAGCTTTCTAAACATGACAGGGCCTTGAAATGAACTCTCCAGTGAACAATTAGATCACAAACAGCAAGAAATATAACCTGTTCTGCTTCTCCTAGGCTTCATGTCACATGATGGACTATTCTAGCACCCTAGCAATCCTGACATTCTCGCAGACTCTGCATTCTAGCTACATGTGGCTTCTATGTACTTGAAATGTTTCCAGACCAAATTAAGGTATGCCATGGTATGAAGTACATACTGGGTCTCAAAGCCTTACTTTAAAAATGTAAAATAACTAATGCTTAGGTCTTTGATCCACTTTGAGTTGAGTTTTTTACAGAGTGAGAGGTAGGGGTTCAATTTCATTCTGCTACATATGGATTTCCAGTTTTCCCAGCACCATTTGTTGAAGAGGCTATCTTTTCACCAATATATGTTTTTGGCACCTTTGTCTAGTATGAGGATAACTGTATTTATGTGAGTTTGTCTCTGTGTCTTCTATTCTGTTCCATTGGTTTTCATGTCTGTTTTGGTACCAGTACCATGCTGTTTTTGTTACTGTAGCTCTGTGGTATAAGGTCTGCCTCCTGCTTCACTTTTCTCACTAAGGACTTAAAATCAGCATACTACAGTAACACAGCCACATCAATGTTTATATCAGCTCAATTCACAATAGCTAAACTATGGAACCAACCTGGGTACCCTTCAACAGATGAATGAACAAAGAAAATATGGTACATAATGGAATATTACTCAGCCATAAAAAAAAATGATGACTTAATGACTTTTGCTGGTAAATGAATGGCTGGATCTAGAGATTATAATGCTAAGCAATCCCAAAAAACCAAAGGTCAAATGTTCTGTCTGATATGTGAATGCAAACAAACAAGGGAGTGGGGAGAGTAGAAGTTCATTTGATTAGACAAAGGGGAATGAAGGGAAGGGAGGTAGGATGGCAATAGGAAAGACAGTAGAATGATCTGACATAACTTTCCTATGTACATATACCAAAATACCTCTGTAAATCTATACATCATGTATGACCACAAGACTGGGATCCTAATTAAAATAAAATACACTCCATGTTTGTATAAACATGTCAAAATATACTGTCATGAATAACCAAAAAGAACAAATCTATTTTTTTTTTTTTTTTTTTTTTTAGTTGTAGATGGACACAGTGTCTTTATTTTCTTGTTTTGTATGTGGTGCTGAGGATTGAGCCCAGGACCTCACGCATGCGAGGCAAGTGCTCTACCACTGAGCTACAATCCCAGCCCCCAAAAAGAACAAATCTTAAAAAATTAAAAATGTAAAATATCTCAATAATTTTGTATTGGCTACACATTGAAATGATATTTTAGATATATTGCATGAAGTAAAATCTATAATTGAAATGAATTTTCTTTTTTACTTTTCTAAATGTGGCTACTAGAATATTTAAAATATATATGACTCTCATAATATTTCTACCGGACAGTGCTGCTTTAGACCTTTGAATTACAGAATAAAGATAGATACAACCTTTGGCAAAATGAGCAGAGGTTTATATATACACTAGTCAACAGGTATTTCCCATGTTCTGCTGACCTCATCATTTACATGTGTAAGCAGCATTCTGATCTAAACTCCCCTTTAATATAACACAGAAACACAGTCTTATTGGTTTAGGCTTTTTCTTGAGCCATATTATATATTAAATGTACTTTAGTGAGGAAGTGCCTTTGGAAGGTCTCATCCTGAATATCCCTTAGTCACCAAGGTGATATTCTCACAAATTGCTCTTGGTGATAAAATTTTACTTTGAAAACTACAATGCCTTCATTGGAATGCTGACTCTGCTGGAGCTAATCAAATGTAGAAATGCAGCTACTCCACACAAGGTCGCCAAATGTCCAGATTCACTGGAGCAGGGCAGATAGCAAGAGACCAAGCCCTGAAAGGAAGTGACTGGGCCCCAGAGTGTTGGCAAAGACAGTCCTTTCTTTACTCATTTATTCATGAAGCAAACATTTATGAAATGTCAAACACTCCTATTTGTGATTTTCTCTTTTATGGGCTTTATGATGGAACAGATACATCATTCTCAAAAAAGAAGCTGTTTGACAGAAAACTTTCCAAATGTTCACCAAAACCGACTACTCCCCTCCCAGTCCCTGGATAGGATTGTTAGCTCAGAGGACAAGGCCTCATTCCCACCAGATGTTTGGTTGGTTGGTCGGCTGATTATAAGAAATGAATTGTACTATGTGCTTAAGGTTTTTCAACAGTGCTTTCAACTCACCCTCAACATGGACATCAAAGGTAAAAAACAGAGAAAGGAAGAGATGGATGAAGGAATAAGTAACACACCAGTGAGCTTGTCCTCTTTATTGTAATGTTTGTTCCTTCCTCTCCTTCTGCATCCCTCACCAACCTCTCTTTTTATTAAAATTGCTTTAGTGTTTGGCCATATATTTCTCTCCATGCTTACATACATAGGTTATTTTGGGGAGGAAAACCTAAAATTTATCTAATTTGGAGACTCACTTTAAGAATACAGAAGTATTGCCAGGTGTGGTGGCATACACCTGTAATCTCAGGGACTTGGGAAGCTGAGACGGAGGATCCCAAGTTCAAGGCCAGACTTGGCAACATAGCAAGGCCCTCAGCGATTCAAACTAAAAAATAAAAAGGCACCCTTGGGTTAAATCTCTAGTACAAAAAAAAAAAAAAACCCACATAATTACTAACATGGAATTGGGATAGAACATTACAGGTACTCATGCAAGCAAGAGATCTCAACATTTAAGCTTCATTAGCTTCAAAGTATATCACCTCTGCATATGATATAATACATGTAATATGTATTATACAGAAGCATACATATAATATGTATGAAATGGGAGTATCTTGTTGTATTTTATTTTTAAAGGGGATTATAAACACTCTTCTGTGTCTTTTCAACAATGTATTATTGAAATCATCCTATGTAGTATAGTTGAATTCATTTTTTTAAATGTACACACAGCATCCATGATATACATGTACCACAGATTATCCAACTGTCTCCCTTACAGGTGTATGTCTCTTTGTTTCTAGTCTTCTGTTCTGAAGAAGAAACAATTCTTTCACTACTATACAAATACCACAAAAAATACTTCTATAGTTTTTAAAAACTGGAAACTTTTAATAAATTGCATGAAATTTATACATTTTTTGAGAAGTAGCAATTTTATCATGTTGAGATATTCTAACAAAGAACATGGTATGTTTTTCCACTTGGTCAAGTCCCATCCACAGGGAATTTGCACTCTAATAAGGAAAATAAAGCTTGTGTACAAATAGCCATGATGTGAGAAAAATGGAAAGTACAAATTATAAAACATGAAATTAATGAAAGGGAATACTCCAGAGGTGCAGTATGGTCTGTGTAGGGTCTGAACGCATATGAAACGGAGGAGAGGAGAGTTAAGGGAGGTGGGAAGCTAGAAGAAAGCAAGCTCAGCTGGAGCACAGAAACATTTGAGAAACAGTAAGTGAGCAGCTCAGAGGAGCTGGAACAGAGTGCACACAACGCAGAACCAGGGGATGGAGCCGTGGGGGTAGCTGGAGCTCAACAGCACTGAGAATTCCAGACACAGGAGAGCATCCTCTTTCAGCATGGCAATGGGACCTACAGCCAGTTTGGGGCCGAGAAGAAAGTAAGATGAGAGCTCTGTTTTAGTATCACTCAGGCAGCCTGGGAGGAGAAGGCCAGCACTCAGGCAGAGAGCAGTGATAGTAGTTCACAGGAGACCATACGAGACCTGAGCTGAAGGAAGGAAGCGAGAAGAGAGAGGAAGCGAAAGAGAGAACACACCCTGTGGCACCAGTGACAGGAATTCAAACACGAGATTAGGGAGGGGAAAATAAGGATGCTTCTAGTCTTGAATCTGGGCTAACAGTAGGATAGTGACACCATTAAAACAGATGAACAAAGCAGAAGGCGGTGTTTGAATGAAAAATTAGTTTGGGTTCAGATTTGTTAAGTGTAACATGCAAGGAGGATATTCAAATAGACATAGCCTGGACTAGAGCCCAAAAAATGAGGGCTGTTCTGGTCTTATAAAGGATAGTGATAAATTGTATTACTCCTCTGGGGGCACCCAGCATGTGAGCTCATTTTCTGAACAGAGAATGTCGAGCCTCCTCACACTCTCCTCAGACTCTCCTCACACTTTTCTTGTCTTGCAGAAAAAGTTAATGACTTCTGAACTCCTTACACTGCTCAGAAAGTGCCCTTCTTCAACATCTGCTTATGGTCTGATGGACAGCCCAGACAGCCATTGCCTAAATGCACAGGCAAAACATCGTCTGAAAAGTTCAATGAATTCTTAGAACTAAGTGCATTCATCTCTGCTTCAAACTGGAAATCATACAGTCAAGAGCATTGTTAAGTTATAAATCTAGTTTTGTTTTAAATAAAATTGAATTTTCAAATAAAATTAGCTTATAATTTTACCAAACTATACTTCAAAATTATTTCTTCTTATAAAGGTACAAAGTGATTGTCGATAAAATTTGATAGGAGAATATAGAGAGACATATGGCATTTTCCTAAATTAAAATGTTGGTGATCCTTGGTTCAATAATAAAGCTGAAAGGCTAAACAACTTTGGGGAGGGGGGTCAAGAATACTTTTATTTAGCAATTAGATGGGGAAAAAAATCAATCAATATGAAATTATAATTTGTAAAAAAAAACATTTAGTACAAACCTCATAATGTTCATATTCCTCCACATCAAATGTCTCAAAGTCAAAAAATCCATGTTGTAATCCCTAAAAGAAAAAGAATTTGAATTTGTTTTTACACTAAATTGATAGAATACACTTACCACTTCTGAAATTCCCAATAACAAATAACATAAAAGCTTGAAATTTAATTTTATGCATCTCTAGAAATCATTTTGTAACAGTGGTCTCACAAAGGATAATTAATAATGCATACAAAATGGGACAAATTAGCAACTTTATAGTTAAAACCTATTGAGACCTATACCTATGACAGAATATATATATTATAGTGATTAACTTACCTGATAGAACAATAATCAATTATTCTTAGAAAATTTTGTTTTCTTTAATGAGATATTTCACAAAAAAGGGCATTTTTAAGTTCTAATTTATTTCTAAAACTCTACTTTGAGACAAATTGTTTTCTGATGTTATTTGGATGCTAGAAGGAAAAAACTGATATTTTTAACAAAACAAAGAAAAGTGTCATACTTCTTTTTGTAATCAATGACTCAGAGCTTTTTAAAATTATCTAGCTTGATCAGATCTAATATTTTCAGGAGGACAAATAGTCTTTTTAATAAACCCTAAAGTTATAGAGACAACACTAGATTACAAATCCATAGGTACATTTAAAAGTTGCATAATCAAGTCATTAAAAATAGAAAAAGAAACTAGTAAGCTAAGCTCCAGTACTTCCAGCTTTGTAAAACCTTTAGAATGTTTTTTTCAAAATACAGGCCATAGGCCACAAGCACCAAAAACACTTAAGGTATTAAAAGACAGATTCCTGGGCCCAATCCCACAACTGCTATATCAGACTCTGGGAATGGGGCACAGAATCTGCATTTTAATATGCTTTCCTAGGTGATTCTTATAAATGCTAAATTCTGACAACACTGATTTAGGCAATTCCTACAGAAAAAAGAACAAGTTAAACCTTTCAAAAAGCAACTTAGTTCATCTGTACTCACCATTCCAGAGAAAACAGTGAGAAAAATATGTTCTAAATAATCTACTTTTCTTCCTTTCTCCTTATTTCTAAAATATATACTTGCATATATGTCTGTATGTTCACATAACACATGATTTACGCTTACGACAATGTTAAGACACCAAAGACAGAAAAATTTCTTCCTTAAAAAGGCAAAAATGTGGTCACACTTGGAGCACATTCTCACAAGGGTTGTCCCCACCACAAATACAGCCCAGAACACGGCACATCATGTAAGGACGTGAGCACGGGCCAAGTGTCTTAATTGCTTAAAGATGTGTAGAACATCTATCAGATCCTTTAAAATTTCATCTATATTTGGATTGATCCCAATATCTGAGAAAACAATCAGTTTAAAGAAGATTGTATTCATGACTAAAGTCACACCTTTCCTGTACAACAGGAAGCATGTCATGAATTTCTATATTGAGATACCAGTTACCATAATAATGGCCAGGGATATTCCAGTGAGAACTTTCTGAATTTTGTATTGTAAAAGCAGCAGCTCCTACCAGATGGAAAGGAAGGCTAAATAACAATAATACTGACAATAAGTAAATTACTTTTTTTCCTCAGGCATTTTCTCTAAATGCTATAATTATGGGTTACATGTTGGGTAATATCTCCATAAAATCTTTTAACTAGGATTTCTGGAAGTATATTTCCATGATACTGTTGGCAGGGATGGGCTAAAGCATTGCTATAGCTTTTATGAGGAGAAAATTATCTGAAAACTATTTTAAAAAGTCTTAGAGGACTTAAAATCATTTTTTAAACAAAATATCAGGACTGGGGACAGGGTAGCTCAGTAGTGGAGCACTAATTTAACATGCACAAGACCCTGAACTTGATGCCCAGCACCACAGAAAAACAAATAAAATAAAACATCAAAGTCAGGAACAAGCATGAATAAAACAAGCAGCATAATAATAATATATTGATTATCTCAACTCAAAACATAGCAAAACTAATTTTATATTACAAAAAAGAAACTTGAGCTGGCATTCCTACTGACACTGTGTATATACTTACTGACACTATATAACCCACTGGGGTTACATAACACATACATTTCTGACTGATAACAAATCACAGCTTTATGTCCAAGATGGAATTATGTACTTTCAGAACTCATTAGAGTAATTCACAGGATAGCTTACATGTCTTCTCAGATTATAAATTAAACATGTCCCAAAAATCTTTTAATTTACCTTCTTCATTTTATATATATATATATATAACTAAATAAATACAACTAACTAACTTCATAGTGTATCAAATCATAAGGAGGGGTCGTTCAAAAATAGACCATAGGGCCCCACCCCCCCAAAGTTTATGACTTCATCCGTCTGGGGCAAGGGCAAATTAACAGAACAGTGGCTTAGATAACTTCCTGTCTCTCCCGCACCAAGATCTAGCTTGATAATGAAGCTCAGTGGGTAACAAAGAAATGTCACTGGCACAGCTTCAGGTAGAAGTGATCAGTTTGGCCCAGAACACAAATAGTTTAAATGAGAAAAGGAGGCCTCCCTCAACCCAGTTTGCCCTATTGTCTATACAGTCTCCCTCCATATCCAAGGGGGTTGGTTCCAGGACCCTTCACAGATACCAAACTCTGCAAATGCTCAAATCTCCTCTTATTAAGTGGTGTAGTATTTGCAGATAACCTACACACATCCTCCCATGTACTTTAAATCATCTCTAGATGACTTATAATACTGAATACAATGTAAATGCTAGATAAATAGTTATACTGTATTTTTTTAGGAAATAATGACAAGGAGGAGAAGTCTATATATGTTCAGTAGAGAAGCAGAGTTTTTTGTTTTTGTTCTTCTTTTTTTTCTCCAAATATTTCCCATCTGAGGTTGGCTGAATCATCAAGGAGGAACCCACAGACACTGAGGGCCAGTTGTACTTTACAAACCCATCATCATTCAGGAAGTGAAAACTGCTCGCTTGCTCCCCCCTCTCTTCTCCAATGGCAAACAAAGGTGTTGGGATTATTTCTTTTGTTTTTTTAAACCACTCTACCAACTATAGCAAGAAGAATTGTTATTACCTTTCTGATTCCCTGTAAACAGTCGAGGATGGTGAGATTGTAAGTGCAATTTCCAAAAGAAGCATCCCTATAAACAAATAAACTTAATGTTAAAAACTTGCATTCAGAATTTGCAAATAAAATACCTAAGTCAGTTTGAGATACGCTTGCTCAGCTTCATGCTGTCAACATGGCAAACGTATGGAACATGTCAGAACCTACTAGTTAACTACTTTAACAGCTTCACTGAAGCACTTCTGAAATTGCTCTAATTCAATAAGCAGAATTAATAAGAAAGCAGATTCAAGTCTGAGCTCCAGAGTCAGACTGCTTTGGGTCAAATTCCCACTCTGCCATATACTGGGTTAGAACTTGAGCCAGTGACTTTACCTCTAGGAGTCCTGGTTTCTTCAATTGTGAAGCAAAGTTAATGACAGCAGCTAACATTCATAGGACTGACATTGGATTACATTAAAAAAAAAATAGGTAAAGTCCTTCAAATAGTGCCTGGCACAAAGAAAACACTTAAATATTATTACCACTCTTATGAACAGTGAATTGAGCTGTTGCATTAGGTGAAACATTCATCATTACAATAGGCCTTCTGGCAGGGGACCAATCTTGTCAGGAGTACAATAAACAGAAGCATTAGAAAGGTAAGGGGAACACTGTATGTAGGTCAATAGAACCTAGTAGTTACTTTCATGAATTAAAAGCCATCTCCTCCCTACAGGGAGCAGGGAGAGGGCTAAGGAAAATGCAGTCACACTTCCCAACTAATAATCTCCTGAGATCCACGAGGGCTACTTATGCACCCTGAGGTGCCCTATCAAAAGAATGGGAACCTACTGCACCAAAAATTGAGGGCTTCGTGGTTTATTTAAGTTTTTAGAGCAACTCAGCAGATCTACTTCAGGCAACATAAAACTGAAGTATCAAGTTCAGGTCAGTTAAAACAAGAACTGGCACTGGAGCTTTAACAGTAGCAATGTTCCAAGGTGTCTGAGGCAAGAAACTTGACCTCAAGTCTCTTGGTCTCTGCCCAACCTCCACTGC
>PVHX01023714.1:0-25248 GCA_004024805.1 Geosciurus inauris
TTACATTGCAGACTCTTCCATGTGGAGTTAAGTGATTGCTGAGTACTCCTGGTGCCTTTCTATGCTGACTCCTGAGTCATGACAGGGAGTTTCAGGGAACAGAGTGTCATTTTATGACATAGGAGTTGAGCCATCTGTCATTGGAGGTAAAAGGAGTCAGAAGACAGTCTGTGGAATATTCTTATAAGATTCAGTTTTCAAAAAAGCCTGCTCCGGGGCAAAGAATGTAGCTCAGAGGTAAGAGCATGTTCTTAGCCTTCACGAGGCCCTGGATTCAATCCCCAGCACCTAAAGAAGGAGAAGGGGAAGAAGAAAATAATACTGTTAAAATACAAGTTCTTTCCTGTCAGGAATATACCTGAAAATGATGGGCAATTTTAACACTGTATATATATATATATATATATATATATATATTTTTTTTTTTTTTTTTTCTTTCCTGTATTGGGGAAAATCATATGCAAAAACATTTGACAAAATTCCAGAGTTCATAGGCAGGAAGTCTGAAGTAGCCTACAAATGCCAGGCGTCTATAGACATACATGAATGAAAGAAACAAAAACCTTGATAGAGGAGTTTCAAAATTAAGAATAACAATGTTAAAAATGTACATTCCTTTAATAAAAATGAGTTGTAAACTAGAGAGAAACTTATCCTCACAACTGACTGTAGGAAATAGATTTCTATCAATGCTGCTAGAGAAAAGATTGGGAGTTGTCTTTCTATTCCCTCTATAGAAAACATGACAAAATTTGTTACATGGAGCAGTGATCAAAAATTGCCTATTCTAAGGGCTGGGGCTGTAGCTCAGTGGTAGAGCGCTTGACTAGCATGCCTGAGGCACTGGGTTCGATCCTCAGCACCACATATAAGTATTAAATGAATAAAATAAAGATCCATCAACAACTAAAAAAGTACTTTTAAAAAATTGCCTATTCTAACTCTTCTTTTTCATACCTATTTTTAAAAAATACTTTTTAGGTGTAGATGGACACAATATCTTTATTTATTTATTTTTATGTGGTGCTGAGGATTGAACTCAGTGCCTCACACTTTGAGGCAAGCACTCTACCACTGAGCTACAACCCCAGCCCTCATGCCAATTTTTAAAATTTATTCCTTCATATTATTTTTCTTAGAGAGGGCTTCCTAAATCATAAACCCTGGATCTGTCCCTGGTTCTAAATGTGATGGAAAGCACTTACCAAACATAAAAACCTCTGTTGTTGATCGGTTGATTTTGTATTTTTACAATACGGTACATGTCGTGTCGACTGACAGCAACAAGACAGAATTCTAGGTTGGACATAATTTCCCTTAAACCTTTGAAAAAATTCTTCATGATCTAGCTCTCAGTGTTGTTGAGAAATCCCATGGCGTTCTTTCTTAGTCCTCTCTGTAACATCTCAGGAGCTTTCCTTATGTCTGGTGTTCTTAAGTTTCATGCTGACATGCCTTTTTGGATCTTTTCTTTTTCATTTTTCTGGACACCCACTAGGCTACTTCAATCTGGAGATGTATCCTTCAGTTCCAGAAAATATTATTCTATGATATCCTTGATAAACTCCTCCTTTCCATTTTTCTCCTGTGTTTCTTTCGGGAACACCTCGTATTCAACAAATATATATTTGAGCCATCTGTCACTGGCAGTGTAAGGAAAGTGGAGAGGAAACAAGGTTTGAAATGTTTGGAGTCAGAGGATAACCTTTGGAACACCTTCCCAAGATTCAGTTCTCGAAATATACAAAGGCTGTTGGTGTAGGTAAAGCTCAGCATATATATACATACTTTTTTTGTATCTGCTGGGGATGGAACCCAGAGCCTCACACATGCTAAGCATACATTCTTTATCAATGAGGTACAACCCAAGGCTTAACAAATATGTTATGGATCTTTATTTTATACCAAGAACAGTTCTAGGCCTTTGGGACATACCGATGAACTAAGGAAACCAAAACCTGTGCCTTCATGACACTTGCATTCTTACAGTAATAGGTTAATCTTAGACTTCCTTAATTGATCCTCTTTCTTATTTTTTCTTTCATATTTATTTTCCTTTATTTTTTAAAAAAATTCATAGGCTTTATTTTTTTAAAAATATTTTTTTAGTTGTAGATGGACACAATATCTTTATTTATTTATTTCAATGTGGTACTGAGGATCGAACCCAGTGCCTCACGCATGCGAGGCAAGTGCTCTACCACTGAGCCATAATCCCAGCTCTAGGCTTTATTTTTAAAGCTATTTTTGTTACAGAAAAATTGAACAGGGAGTACAAAGAGCTCCAATGTGCTCCCTTTTCCTGTTTACCCATGCCTCAGTTTCCCCTATTAGTAACAGCTCTCATCTGTATGGAAAATTTGTAACAATTGGTGAACAAATATTTATTCACTGTTTTTAAAGTCCATAGCTTACATTAGGGCTCACTCTTTATGTTCTATGGGTCTATGGGTTTTGTCAAATATCTAATAACATGTACTTATTATTTTTTTTTAAATATTTTTTTAGTTGTAGATGGACACAATGTCTTTATTTTATTGCTTTGTATGTGATGCTGAGGATTGAACCCAGGGCCTCACGCATGCGAGGAAAGCGCTCTACCGCTGAGCTACAATCCCAGCCCCAACATGTACTTATTATTGTAGTAAAATACATAGTAGTTTCCTTGCTCTAAAAATCCTGTGTTTGGCTTATTTATCACTCCTTCCTTCCAATAAGCCTCTGGTAACCACCAAAATTTCCACTCTTTCTATAGTTTTGCCTTTTCCAAAATGCCATGTAGTTGGAATAATACAGTATGCACCCTATTCAGATTGGTTTCTTTCACTTAGTAGTGTAACTGAAAGCCCCATCCTTGTCCCCAATGCCAATTAATGCCAATACAATAATGAGGACACAGTTTTTGAGAAATAGGAAAAAGGTTTATTGCTTTGCTAGCAAAGGAGAAACACAGAGGACTCCTGACCCAAAGTCTGTAACTCTGCCCATCAGAAGGGACAGGGGAGTTTTAAAGGAACTTTTCAAGGGTTACATTCCAGGTGTGCTCTAGCAGGGTGCCCTAATGGTGTGTTAGGATTCACTTGTTAATTTGGGAGACTTTCACTGCCCATATCCTCAGCAAGCATCTCCTTCCTGTAGTGGGTGTGTTCAAGAGCAATTACGGGAAGAAAAGATGACACTGTCTCCCTAATCTTGTTAAGGAGGAGAAGAAAGGAGAAGAGAGAAAGAACTTTAATAATAATAATAATAATAAGCCTTAGAGCAATGAGGGCTATATTCAGAAGGTGAAGGGACCACTGTTACAGTATGCATTTAAGTTTCCTCCATGTCTTTTCATGGCTTGATAGCTCATTTCTTTTTATTGCTAAATAATATTCCATTGTCTAGATGTACCACAATTTATTTATCCTTTCACCTATTGAAGGATATCTTATATGCTCTGAGTTTTTTTAAGCAATTATGAGTAAAACTGATATAAATATTTATATGCAGGTTTTGTGTAGATACACATTTTCAACTCATTTGGGTAAATTCCTAATAGTTTGATTTCTGAATCCTGTAGTAAGACTATGTTTAGTTTTTAAAGAAACTGCTGGTTTGAAAGACTACCACTGTCTTTCAATGTGACTGCACTGTACCATTCTTGTATTCCTGCCAGCAGCGAATGGTAGATGTGTTTGCTATTAACAGAATTGCCTGACTAAGCATGTGAGTCACCAAGAACTCAAACTCAAAACTCCACTTCCTTTTATGCAACTTGTCATCATTCACTCAAAGACAGGCTAGGGCCAGACTCCCAGGATTAGCTGAGTTAGGCTAGCTCCTGCCAGCTTTCACATTTAACTGCTCAAGTAGGAGAGGTGCCTGCATCAGTGATAAGTGAAAAGGCCTAGCAAACCCTTCTGTTTTAATGGTTTCCTGGAGGAACCATAATGCCAACTAGTCCTAAGGACTAAGACTGCTTAGTAAATCACCATTTTATCATTTCATTTTACTGTTCTTGCTGAGACAGGAACACTAAATCTAAGGACCAGGGTGCTATGATTTTATCTCCAGCAAAGAGGCTACATGTTGAAATTTGATCCCTATTGTGAGGTATTAAGATGTGGGACCAGGTGAGACTTTTAGGAGGTGATGAGGTTATAAGGGTTCTGAATAAATCGACCCATTAATGGACTCACAAGTTAACAAGTTACCTCAGGAGTGGGTCTATTATGCAAGCCAGTTTCTCTCTATCTCTCCCATATATCCCTCTCACTATGTGATGCTCTGTGCTGCCTCAGGACTCTGAAGAGAGTGTCACCAGCAATAAAGCCCTCACCAGACATAGGCCCTCCAAGGACCTCCAAAGTCCAGCCTCTAGGACCATAAGCTGATTAAACTTTTATTCTTTATAAATTATCCAGTCTTTGGTATTCAGTTACATCTACAGAAAATGAACTAATACACCAAGAAACTTTAGGTTCATTATGACAACTTGACCTTGCTTGTTTGGCTCCACACTCCTGTCTGTTCACACCCCACACCACCTCTGGTCCCAGCTCCCACCACTCGAAGCAGAAAATCACCAGAAGCCTGGCTGATCTTTCTGGGAAGACTCCAGGTTTTGTTATCAGATTTGAACTTTAGTTGAGCTCAGAGACTATCATGCCCTCAGTAATATGGGGGCTAATCCAGAGCATTATATTGAAAGGAAATAATATTCCTATATATAATGTCAGGTAGTGAATAGAAAAGGTTAATTTATTTAATTTAAACAAATTTTTAAGAAACCATCTTTGCCATGGGGAGGAGGAAATAAAGAAATGAAATTTTTTTGAAGAGTTCTGAGATTTTTTAAAACCTTTCTAAAATTTTCTCCTTCCCCCTGCTTCTGATATATCTCTTTCATATTTTGGATTTGGAGTGTGATGGAAATGTTCAGTCAAGTTAGGGTGTATGGGTCTTGGAAACTATAGCTACTTCTCAGTTCCTGACAGTGAGGTAGGTCAGTAGGGAAAAGTGGATTAGTTCTTTTAAAAATCAGAGAAAAGGTTGGAAAGTTTAGAAAGGCTAAGTCTCCTGTGAACTTTGGGTGGGAATCCCATAACTTCTATCTTCTGGGCACAAGGTAATGATGGTGATGATGGTGATGATGATGATGTACTGTCTTCCATTAAAGCCTTCCACCTGTAGACTAAAGTGCAACACAACCACTAATTAATTCTTCAGGCAAGGTAGGCAAATATCATTATCTTCAATTTACAGGTGAGGAATCTCACAAGGAGGAAATGAAGCCCTTTTCTTAAGGCCACATCAGAGTGCTTACTATAAGTGAAGGGTCCTTGCTGACTTATTTTCCAGTGGCCACTCTGCAGGTAGCTACAGAGGGCTTTCTGTCCTTCAGAAGTATTCTTTGATTCATTATTTGTGGTAAATGCTGTGGAAATGCAAGAGATGACAACAGAAAAAAGCACATGATTAAGTATCAAAATGGAAGGTGAAAAAGAACAAGAATTAGGGATAGAGGAGACAGCTGTAGATCTGAGAAGACTTTCAGCACAGGGGGCCTTGTATTGGTATTAAGTATTTGAATTTAGGAAGATGAACTGTTACGAGAGGCTCTGGAACGTTTTGCTTGCATATTCTAAGAATACTTGACTGCTCTCTACTCCTTACTTTCTCAGGGTTATATTTGCTGTGAGTAACCTTGAGGCATGAGGATCTCCCAAACAAACATCAGGCTTCCTTACCACCTACTATAAAAGGGGTTGATTCCCCAAGTTGAGGGTTCCTCTGTTGTGCTTCCACCCCTGCCTGACAGCTTTCATCTGGCCCTGTGTTGTCCCTGTGGGACTTGGAGACAAGGGGAGCAATTAAAACATGATGTTCAAGCTGCTTGGTGGCTGTGAGTACTAGAGCTCTTTGTCTCTGACCCAGGAGTCTCATGTCTTCTCACAACATTGCTGAAGCAGTAAAAGGATCTTATTAGCTTGTAAGCATGTCATATTAAATTACAGAACTAGTGGAAACAGCTTGATTAATATTAGGTGCACTTCCTCTGTGGCATTTTTGTGTCCCACTGAGCACTGCACTATGTATTTAATTTTCACATTTCCTACCAGTCTAGAAACCCTGGGAAAGAAGGGATATTATAGTTCTTGTGCTTACAAAAGTGCCAAGAAAGAATAAATAAACGAATACAACCTGCTGAGGGGTATAGAGTAAACCAGTTCACAAGGAAGAAAGGGTTTATAGAATAGGGAGAGTAACCTCCTTCTTGTCTCCTGTTAGGTTCCTTTCTTCCTCTGGGGCAGAGGTAGCTCCTTGCTGCATCTGACCGTTCCCTTTACAGAGTTTGGTAAGGGTAGGGAAGAGACCTAGTAGAATGATGTGTTCACCACTGATTTAAAAAGACTGATTTAAAACTGTTGTCACATTGCTACCTAGCCATGAAATGGGGAAGGCCCTGACCTGCCCTGCTTGCTTGAACATATGGGCCTAGTGTGGATTTCCACGTCTCACTGGTGGTGGAAGGAAATCAAGGCCATATCTATGGAGGTCGCCCTTTGCTTCCTAAGATGTGCATGAGAACACTTGGCCAGGAAATATGTCTGCCAGAATCCCAGGACTGAGCAGGAAAGTGGGAAGCTCTTCTGTGTCAATCTGGTCAGTCATCCAACATTCAGGGTTTGTGGAGCAAGGGTCTGGATCCTATGCCTTCCCTGCTGAGGCTCTTCAGGGCGAGGCAGGTGACTCCTCTGAATTCTGCAGCTGGGAGCTCACCACCACTGGCAGGGATGGCATGCCTTCCTCCCAAGGAAGTAACTGTTTTTGAAGGAAGAGTTTGATGTGAACTAGCTCATTTTTTTTCTTCGAGACAGGTTCTCCATTTGCCTAGCGGGAAAGAGAGAGTTATCTGTCAAAAATGTCAAAGCCATTCTACCTTGTGTCTTCTCTCCCTTTTCCTTCTTCCTTTCTATCCTCTAAGACACAAATGGAAATAATACATTAACTATAACCATGGATATTATATTTACTGGAGATTTTTATTGACAAGGCTGATACTTAGGAGATGCAATATCCTTATCTCCTTCCTTTCTCTGTCTGTCTTTGACTCTCTTTCTCAGCAAACACTGATGGAGCCACTATTCTGGGTCAGTGCAGGGAGTCAGGGTTGCAGAGTTGATTCTGGATCAGCAGAATTAAATTGGGTCCTAAGAGAGCTTATTAGCAGTGAGGCCCTGGATTACCCCACGTGAGGAAACTGAGAGGAAGTCTGCCCCGGGGCTGTGCAACAGCTGCGGAGACTGCCCACTGGCAAAGCCGCCTGCCACACCTGTTCATGCTGGAATTCCTTTACAGGAAGCACAGCCTTATATTTCAGTTCAAATTAAATAAGTACTCCAACGCCCTGGTGGAGGTAACTAACACCCACAAGTTAAAACTCGCCTGAGTACAGCTTGTATAGCCAGAAAGAGAAGTGTGCAGACATTGAGCTGGGGGTGGGAGGGACGGGAACACTGCAGGGAGGGACGCATTATTGGAAAAGAAGAACTGAGAGCCTCAAAGACAAAACTCCAGGTCGAGGGCCCCTGAGTTCAATCTCCAGTACCAAAAAACAAAACAAAACAAAACAAAAAAACTTAGCTCCTTTCCTTTCACCCAGATCTCCCTGCCTTGTCTCATCTTTGAGAGTAGCTTTCAGTTCCTGCCACTGTGTTGCTCAATGCAAACCAGGGAGCATTTGTCTACATGCATCATATCTGCGTTTTAAATATAAACTTTTGGCCATTTACTCTAGGTCTGGCAATAATTAACTAACTATAAGGAAACCATTTCTGAATGAAATGGCATCAGAACATTTCCTGGACCCAAAGAGCCCTGTAAATAGCTGTAATCAGAATTGGGCGTTTCCTGTCAATGCCAAAGTCCTTTTCAATTCAAATTCAGGGCCTTAAGAGCTCTACCACTGACCTACATACCCAGCTCTTATTTTGAGACAGAGTCTTGCTAAGTTGCCCAGGCTGGCCTTGAATTCATGACCCCACTGCCTCTCCTCCTGAGTCTTTGGAATCAAAAGCACACACCACCGCCCCTGGCAGTGCCTGCTTCTTTTGAGAATGCTTCAGGGCCAGTGGTGTCTTGGTGTCTTGCAGACTTATAACCAAAAGCTTCTCTGGAGCTGGACATAGCACAGCTTTTCATCCCTGAACAACTGTTTTTTGAGCACTCACTTGGTGCTAAGCACTATGTTAGACTCTGGAAAGAAGAAATTGGTATTAAAAAAAAAATAAGAAGTGAAAAACAAGAGTTTCTGCTTGAGACAAATGCGCCTTCAGTGAAGTGTTTTTGTTCTGGCCTAAGAGCAACTCTCTCCTCAAGGCCACAATGGCTGAAGTTCATTTTTATTTTAATCAAAATGGCCTGAAGACAGGAGAGGAAAGTTAGCCTAGAATGAACTATTTAAAAAAAAAAAAAAAATCCCTTTTTACAGCCTGATAACCTTTTAGCAATGCTGCCCTCTGCAGTGCAAAACTAGAATCTCAACTCCAATGGTTTGGACAAACTCCCCAGTGCTGGTTAGTTTGGAAGGAACTTGAATGTCTGATGTTGTTCATGCTGTGTTCATAACCCCTAAAATAATTGTGAATAATGATGTGCCCTCTTTCATGTTTTTTAAGTTGACAACTAAATTTATATCATTAATTTAAAGGTTGTAAAGGATTTTCTTTTCCACCAATTTCCTGTGCTTTAAAGAACCGCAGCTCTTTTTTGCCGTTCTTTAACTAGGAAACATCGTGAGCAACAAAGTCTTTCTGGACACTCTGCAGGAGGTGGTGGGAAAGTCCTGCTCAGGAACCAGCACAAGTACCAGAAGTTTTTGGAAAAGGTGGAGCTGCAGACCAAACTGAAGGACCATGACCCTCAGAAGAATAAATGCTCCCGGGTCACTAGATGGCTGAAGTCCACTCTGTGCTCCAAGTTCTCCGTGTGTGTTCTGGAGCCCAGCAGCATGTGATTAAAGCCTAGGTGGTGGACACCCCCACATGGACAATAACAAGACTCTGGTCAAGAAGTATGATGCCTTTCTGGCCTCAGAATCTCTAATGGAGCAGATCCCATAATTCCTGGGCCCAGGCTGAAATAAGGCTGGCCAAGTCCAAAATATGGAGGTCAAAGTGGATGATGTGAAGCCCACCATCAAGTTCCAGATGAAGAAGGGCTCTGTCTGGTCATGGCTGTTGATCATGTAAAGATGACAGTGAACTGTGTATGACATCCACACAACTTCCTAGTATCGCTGCTGAAGAAGAGCTGGCAGAACATCCAGGCTTTCCACACGGAGAGGCCTGCGCAGGGAAAGCCCCAGCGCCTGTATTAAGGTACATCCTAGAGAATCCTATGCCATGAAAGAAAAAGGTTTCAGATTGAGCTCATCCAATTTATGCTCATGTCAACTGGTGACAAAGACAGCCCTTGATGTCAAACCAGTCAAATTCAAATTGCTTTCAATGAAAAATAAATTTATTTGACTGTTTTGGTGGATGTCCCTGTGTTCTTGTCTTCTAATTTTGAGGCAGGTTAATAGCCATCAGAGAAAACTCTCCTGGCTTCACCTTTGGGGGGACTCTCCTCTCTTGAATCTGAATTTTCTTATTGGGCCATTGTTTGATGCAAGTTTTTACATGCTTGGATAATGCATGGTGTAAGTTTGGGGACAGCGGGAAGTGTGTCTGTTTTTAAAGAGGGGGAAGGGAAATGACGGAAGGTACAAATGAGGTGGGAACAGCCCATTGAGCACCCCGGGAACTTTCTTGGGCAGTATGTTTTAGGAAGGGGAACCTACAGAGGTGGAGATATGGAGAACAATCTCTCTAGACTACACTCAAGGGACAGTCACCTAAGAGCCATGCTCTTGACTGACCAGGGTGCAGAGGCTGTTTGGGTAGTTCCTCTTATCTCTTGACTCTTGCTCTGGTCTTTAACAACTTTCTCTCAGGGTTACCTAGAGGGCATGACTGTGACTGCTTCTGCCATAGTTTTTTTAAAGATTAGGTCTCTAGAAAATAACTCTTCTCTATCTCTACTGAGGCTTTGAAGGTAAGTTTTGGTCCCAGAAGTTATCTAGTAAAAGGTGAATGCCACCTACCAGCAGCTCTCTGCTCCTGTTCACAGGCCAAAAGTTTCCTTTCTGGTGGGCAACTGGAGAATGTTTATAACCATGTCAGGGACTTGGTAGGTGGGACTGTCTGCCATGGGAGCACCTTGAATGCAAACTAAGATGTTCCAAGATCTGCATGCCCTGACTCCAGGCCTCCTCTCCAGGCTCAGCTTCTGCCCTATGTCCTGCCTCATGGTAACAGAACATCCTTTCCCTCCTACCCTGTCTGGCTTGCCTTGACTCTCATCTTTGTCAAAATGCTAATGCTTTCAGGGTGAACTACTATTTCCTGCTTATTCTCTCCTTCCTCTAAATTCCTACAACATTCTGTACTTTTTAAGGGCACATCTTGTATTTTGCCTTGTGTTATAATTCTCTATGCACTATGTCTCATGGCCTTTTGAGGAGAGAGCTGAATTCATCTTTATATATCTCAGCTGCCTAGCTCAGCATCTGGCAGGGAGCAGGTTCTCAGAAACGCTTTAGGTCCCAGTTCATTCCATACAGCTGCCATGCGAGTTCATAGATGGCACTCTTCAAATTAATATCTATCTTGTTCCCACAGATGCAAGCATGTACTCTCACCAAACAACTCAAAAGTGACAGGATGAGTTCTGACCTATGGCTTCTTCCAGAGCTACAGCGGAAGGCTGACATGAGGGTAAGGGGACTTTGAGTATAATCGAGGTATTTGTCATGGGTGATGAGTCCCTTTGGATGGTATTTCAAAAACACTCCTGGTGCTTCAGAGGGCCCAAGTTCAGTGATGGCCTTGGAGTATTGTACATCAGGAAAAACAGGAAGCCCAATCTGGGTTTGTGCCTCTTCCCCTATTGTTGGAGATACCATGCCCAAGACCCAGTGGTTAATTCCTGCAATTTCAAAAACATATCAAGCACTCAGATGTCTTTGGGAACATTATTAAATTTTACCAAAGACACGGAATTGTTTAACATAACTAGAAATCAAACTTCACAGTTACTTCCAGAGCCCATAATTCCTAACTAAATGTGTGGCTTAGATTTAAATGATGGGTCACTTGGTGGGGACAGGATAAATGAAAAAATAGAATGAAGGATAAAAAAGTTCAACCTCCTGTCTCTACATAAAACACAAAATAGGGCTGGGGATGTGGCTCAGTGGTTGAGTGCCCCTGAGTTCAATCTCCAGTACCAAAAAAAAAAAAAAAAGTTCAACCTCAATGATACCTAAATTGACAGGACCAACATCATTTGGATATTCATAAATCCGCAAACAAATGGGAGAATAGTTGGAATGATTCTGCAGTATGTTGGTTTTCCAAAGCAAATCAACTCAGTCAAACAAAGGATCAAGAAGGCACAGGGCTGTGTCAATTGTCTTATGCACAATGCATGAAGAATGATGCCTTCAGGTGACATGTGCATTTATTCTACCCTTTAAAAAATGCAAGTGTTAGCTATCAAGTGGGAGGGAAAATTCTTGAATGAAAACATGTGCCAAGATGTATGGTGCAGCATGACAACTTCTTGCCTAGGAGTTTCTTGTCTCAGTTTTGCTGTTCACCAGTGAAATGGCAGGCTGAAGAGCTGTCAGTGTTATACTTAAACACTTGAACATTGGCCAATGAGTTCAGATAGGAACATTTTGGATTTGTAAGTCATTTTAATAAAAGAATCTCCTGTTCTTTAGATGCTAAAGTTTAGAGAATTCAGCTACCCAGTGTCTCATACAACTTGCCTTTATTCATTGGGCACTTACTACAGACTCTGCACACCTGGGCCTTGAAAATGCCTTCAAGTATTTGGCAGCCAGGTGTTCCCATGGAAACCAGTTCTACTCAGGAGGGATTTCCAAGCTGGCTGTAAATTGGGGTTAGTGAGGGTGGCCTCTATCATGTTAGGGAACAAAGCCAACTTTTCACAGGAGCAAGACGCTGGCACTGTACTGCATGCTTTTCCAACATCCTCTATAAAAATTCTTTGTGGTGTTCATTGGATGACCTCCCACTGACCTTTCTCTTGTGTTCTAAACACCATTCTCATACCCAACTCTGTGTGAAGTTTTGGTTTCCAATCTTCTATAATAGTAGGATTGTCTGATTCCATAAATAAAAATACAGATGTCCAGTTAAATTTGAACTTCCAATAAACAATGAATAATTTAAAATTATGCAATATTTGGGGCTTACACTAAAAAATTATTTGTTATTTATCTAGAATTGAAATATAAAGGTGCATCCTGTTTTACCTGGCAGCTCTGTACGGTGATTCAAATGTCCTAATTTTCATGCCTACTGGTGTGCTTGTGACTTCCGTTTATACCTATCTCAGGAAATACTGCCATGTAGCCCAAAACTACCTTACTCTGCTAAAAAGAGCGTGCGCTTTTCCTGTGCAAAAAGTTATCAGTTACACAAACCAGATCTGCTTTTCATTAATCGTGGTCTGAAGTTTGCTCTCATTTCTGGTGCTTACAGATACTGCCTTTCTGTCTTTCCCTTTTCATTTCCTCCTCTGTCACCATTTGTCTCATTTTCCTCAGTAGAGAAAGAAATCGCCTTTATTTCAGCCATGACATGGGTAAGAAAAACAGCTGTTCCTAAATCCTTTCAGCTCTGTGGGATATGGAATCCCGTGAGTCCTGAATCTAACAGTAGGACAGTCACCCTGTCCCTACTCTGTCACTAATATCACTTTTATGAATTAAAGATGATCCTCACATTTTAGGTGAAGTCTCTGGAGGAAACACCTTATTTAACATTTTTGAGTTAATGTGGTGATCTGGAAGGAGGGTTGGGTCAGGGTGTCTACACACCAGCGCCACCAGGAGGCTTGAGCCCTCACTTTTAGGAGCTCCTGTCTTCCCTGTGGTTACAACCATTTTCTTCCCTTACATTTCCTCTCTGTCAGAACCTCCCCATGGGCTGTGGGCTTTCTGGTCCAACACGAGGTGGTACCACACTCAAGAAAGCAACAGGAAACTAATTATGCAGAGGAAACAGAGCCGCCAGGATGGGGAACTGCCAAAGATAAATGTATTCCTGATTAACTGTGTGGGAGACACAACAGGAAGGTCTAATCACAGGGGACTGTTTGTATTGTTAGAGATAAGCATAGTTGGGGTGAGGCAGGTAAGCATATTTTTGACTTTTTTTTTTTAATGCAATAAGGTGCTAATAACTTGGTCACACACAAAATTTAAAAAAAATCACAAGAAACCAACTTAGGAAGTGAAAATTGGTAAACATGGGGGTCTACATATAAAGGATGAGGAGGCAGAATCATCCAGGAGGTGCTAGAAGCAGACTAGGCAGAGGAACATTCTAATCCATTTTAGAAACATGTAATAACAGGACATCAGCTCTACAAAACACCCTAGATTAACCCGTGACTCAGACAGGAGAGAGAAAACCTCTGGCAGGATCAAGTTTGGACCACGCACCACAACGTTTGAGGTCCCCAAGGTCAGGCCTGAGCCTTGTGTCCCCAAAGTGTACCTCAGGTCCCTCTTACATCCTGAAGAGTGGAATTGGTCAGGAGGTTCAGGAGCACAGATCCTGACTCTTTGCAGGGACCTCTCCCACTGTGCCAGGCCACCAAGCCCGGCAGCATGGCCTCTTTGCGCCCCCAGACCACTCCTCCTTCTTTTCTCCCCTGCCTGTCATTGAAAAGCCTCTTCCTCTACAGCTGCGTCTACATAACACCCCCACCCTGGCCTCATCTCATCTGCCCCTTGTCCAGCCTCCATTCTTGGTGGCTTTGGTCAGCAAGAGGGTGAGCATGGGCTTTTGCCCACTGGGTTTCAAAAAGTAGGGGAAGAAAACCCTGCCCTTTTTGGTTTTTTTCTACCTCTCATTTAATTTTTCTGGAGTGACTATGGTGAGTAAGTATTATAATTTCAACTAGAAACAGCATAAATTATTTCCCCACAGCAAGTTTCTGTTTCCTGTGGAGTTTTGGGTTCAGCTAGGAAGTACCCTGTTGTGGGCTGCACATTTGTGTCTCCCCCAATTCCTGTGTTGAAACCCTAATCCTGAAGGTGATGGTACTTGGAAATGGGGCCTGCGGGAGGATATTAGGGCTCAAGGGTAGAGCTGTCATAAAAGGACTAGTGTCCTTCTAAGAAGAGACAGGAGAGGTTTTGCTTCCTCTCTGCCCTGTGAGTTCACAAGAAAGCAGCTGGGTGTAGACCCAGAAGAGAGTCCCCACTGAGAATCCAACCCTGCTGGCATTCTGATCTTGGACTTCCAGCTTCAAATCAGTGAGATATAAATATCTGTTGTTCAAGCCACCCGGGCTATCATATTTTTTTGTTCAAGCAACTGAAACTGGCTTAGTTTCACTGCATCCCACTGCAGATTTCTCTTCCGTCTCCTTTCCTCTCAACTCAGCGAGGTGGTGGTTCTTAGTTTGAGTGTGGGGACCAGAGTGGGGCAGGTGAGAGATGTGTCAAGAAAGAAAAGCCCAAACTAGAGTTTAATGGCAGTCCTTGACTCCTAAAAATCAGAGAGGACCATCCTTCAGCAGGATGTTTCTTTGGGACAAGTGCTACCCTTCCCCCTTGACCCAGTTCATGCTGTCCCCTTCAGTGCCTTGGCATACCTTTTTGGGGATGGTTTCTGTGTGGACTTGTTCCAAGCATTCAGTGATGGCCTTTCACACTGGCTTTTACCTATGAGTGTGTGTTCACACCTATTTATGTGATATATCCTTGTATCTGAGAACTTCATGCTGGTCACCTGGCTTTGAGGTCCACAGGTAAGAATCTAGGGCAGCCCCTTATGGCTGGTGGTCCTCAAGCTGTCTAGGACACAGCCTGATGGAAATTCCCTTGGCAAATTTTTTTTGAGGGGGGTCATAACATTTAAACTTCCATCATGGTGTAAATTTAGGGGGTCAGGGCTATCATCTCTTTTAGTCTTCCTGGGGGTGGCCACAGCAGGTAAGTATTCAAACTTTCCTCTATTTTTCATTTCAAGAATCTGAGCCTCAGAAAGCCCAGTGCAGGGAGCAAGTCCTTTGAGTCTGGCTTCTTTGCCCTTATTCCCCTTGCAGATTTCCCATGGTTATAATTCAGTATCTTTTGTGCAGCAGGAGAAATAATAATGTCTTCTAATCCTTTGTGTGTGTGTGTGTGTGTGTGTGTGTTTGTGGTAAATCCAATCCATGCTCTTTGTTTAACAAAATATTTCAAATCTCCAGATGCTATAAAGTGAAGAAGGTCTGTATCCCTCTCTCTCTATTCCCTTGGTAGCTACTATGCTCAGTGGGCAATTTAGGACCCAACACTAATGATTGCACATATTATTTCTTGATTCTTTATCCATTTCTGCCTCAGGGCTGCCTTTCCTTCACTTAAGTGATTTCCTCATAACCTCCTGCCATGTATCAGGAGGAATCCAAAAGATGTGGTTTCTGTCATTGTGGCCATTTAGAGCATGGCTACTGTCTGTGCACAGGCACTGCCAGGCCTGCTTTTGGGGTGGGCATTCAACCCATCCTTTGTGAATTGTTTTGGTTTTCTCATTTAATTTAGGAAACTTTTCTCATTTTCCTGAGGAACACCCCCGCTCCCTGCTTTTATTCAAGGAGTATTTTTGCTTGGGGAAGCGGGGAAAAGGTGGGTAGGCAGGCTGGAAAAGTGAAAGGAAAATCATCTTATTGGAATAAAGGGAATCTTTCTACAGAGAACTTTTCTGCAGGTGATAGGTTGTGAGATTTGGCCTCTTTGGAAATCATTATTTCAAACAAGGTGCACCAGGGTTTAGCTTTCTGGCTTTCCCTGAAGGATTTGTCAGGGTAGCTTAGTGTTTTGATTAGTTAACTTAAAGCTGGGATTCTACATAATGCAAATTATTGCCTTCCTCCACTCTCAGTGGCATCTCTCTCAGGCACAGCCTGAGGGAAATAAAGTGGAGCCAGAATACCCACCTGGCATTGCTTTGTTTAAATTTCCATTCTGGGGGTGGGGGTGGAAGACCCCACTTGTGGGAATGCCACATTCACAGTACAACACCAGCAAAATGGAACCACCTGAGGTGGAGACCTGGCCTTTGCCATTGAGGCCGGCAGCACATTATGAATGAAATAGCCCCACAGGAGCCGGGCGCGGTGGCTCAAGCCTGTAATCCCAGCACTCAGGGAGGCTGAGGCAGGAGGATCGCGAGTTCAAAGCCAGCCTCAGCAACGGCGAGGCGCTAAGCAACTCAGTGAGACCCTGTCTCTACATAAAAAAACACAAAAATAGGGCTGGGGATGTGGCTCAGTGGTCGAGTGCCCCTGAGTTCAATCCCCAGTACCCAAAAAAAAAAAAAAAAAAAAAAGAAATAGCCCCACAGGGATGCCCATAGGGAACTATTGGGTTTGAAGGCATGATAAACTCAATGTTTCTGTCCCCTAACATTCATGTATTGAAATCCTAACCCTCAAGATGATAAGTATTTGGAGGTGGAGCCTTTGGGAGGTGACTAGGTAAAGAAGGTAGATTGGAATTAGTACTCTTATAATAAAAGGAGGCCTCAGAGTGCTCATTTGCCCCTTCTATCATGTGACACTGTATGATGGCCCCATCTACGAACCAGGAAGTGAGCCCACCAGAAATGGAGTCTGCTGGCACTTGATCTGAAGACTTTCCAATACCAGAATTGTGAGCAAGAATTTCTGCTGCTTATAGGCCACAAAGTTTATGATATTTTGCTATAGCAGCCCGAGTGAACTAAAACAGAAACTCTGATCTTTATAGATACAAAAGAACATGTATATGAAGTTTTAAAAGGACATCAGATTCTGACTTCTCAACTGTTGGTCACTGGTGAATATTTTCCATGTAAGGCAGAGTGTGGGTGTAAAAGTAAGGATTCAGAGGGTGACCAGAGCAGATGCAGCCCCCACCTACTCCCAAATGGCTGTAGGCCTGACTGCATTGATGGGGTGGGGTGGGGGGAACCAGGCTTGGAGGTCACACATCCTGAGCTGCCACTGACAGGTTGCGGAACATGGTCACAAAAACCTTACCTCTGGGGCTATTGAGTGTCACTGGACACGAGACTGGCCACACAGGAAACCCATAAGCTTTCCACAACCTGTGACTCAGTGAGATAGAAGAGTTTCCTTATTTAGTGCTGCCCACGACAACTGCTTAACGGACACCAGCTACTATAGTAAAGATGACTTGATTCCTTTGGAGTTTACTCATTTCTTGGCTTGGAACATTTTCCTACCAGGACCTGTAGAGGGTGTCAGAGTGCTTCACTTCCCTGTCCTTCCTGCCTCACGTTCTCAGGGTCAATTTCCCTGTTAGTTGCAGCTGGCACAAGGTCTAGGGCCCATGAGACCCTGGGGGTAGTCTTATAAATGTGTTTCAATTTCTTTTAAAATCACAAGGAAAAAAAAAACTTCCACAATATTAATGAATACATAATAATGAACCCAGCCACTATTATATCAATCTTTATACTAACACAGTTGTCAAATATACTTTATTTTTTATTTAGTTGTAGATGGACACAGTATCTTTATTTATTTATGTGGTGCTGAGGATTGAACCCAGTGCCCCACGCATGCGAGGCAAGTGCTCTACCACTGAGCCACAATCCCGGCCCAGATATACTTTTTGATTGAGTGAGTGGTTTTTATGAAGGAAGGGGTCATTGGAGACAAAAGTGTCTTGAATCCATGAAAGTCATAATGTGGCCCAGTGGGTTCTGGAATGTACTTTGAAGAGTGAGTTGGCAGCCTGGGTGGTTGCTTGCTCCTGTTTGCTCAGGTAGCTGAACAGGTACAACCTGTAGTGAGTGTGATGAGCCAAGCTGTAGGTGGGGGTGAGGGCAGCTAGTGCAGGTGGGGTGAGGGTGGCCACATTAGGGCTTTTATTGAGATAGGGTCTGGCTAAGTTAACCAGACTGGCCTCCAACCTGTATTCCTCCTGCCTCAGCCTCCTGAGAAGCATTGCAGGATTACAGCCATGTGCCACTATGCCTGGCTCAGGGCATTTTTAAAAATATATATATATTTTTTAGTTGTAGATATTGTTATTTTATTTATTTATTTTTATGTGGTGCTGAGGATCCAACCCAGGGGCTCACATATGCTAGGCGAGCACTGTATAACTAAGCCACAACCTCAGCCCCATCAGGGCATTTTTTAAAAAGAACTGAAGCTTCCATCTTAAATCCTGTAGAGATTCAGGAAATGATACTCTAAAGTGAAGTCCTCATAAGTAGGCTAAAAGTCAAAATTTCTCTCTGACCCTCTCCTTCCTTTCTATCCCTTCTCCACCAAAGCAAGACATAGAAACCAGAATTCTTCCCCAAAGCCAAGCACAAAAACTAGAATTATTATTCTAACCTTCCCCTGCCTTTCTGTTTAGGAGTTGGCCATAAAGAAATTAAGACCCTTATTCCAGAGGGATTCTGTCCATACCTGAGAAGAAGAAATGTTACAACTGAGGGACCAAGAAGAATCTGGACAGGCCTTACTGGGCTTCCTCATTCAGTATATTTCCATTAGCTCAGACCCCTGTTGTCTAATCACAATTCCACACAGCTGTCTCTGCTTCAGGGAACCTAAGCACAGAACCGGAGATTTCCCATGTTTTGGGGTCTTCCTTCTGAAAGGTCTCATGTTATGTGAAACCATGATCAAGTGAATTTGTTATGCTTTTATTAGCCTGATTTTTATTGTAGGGGCGTTGGCTGTGACATTTTATGATGGACAGGAAAAGGGATCACCCACTTTTCAACTCTACAAATTTATCTAAAATGCATCGTACCCCCAAACTTCTGTGTGCATTTTTTGGGTAGGGTGTACCGGGGATTGAACTCAAGGGCACTTGGCCACTGAGCCACATCCCCAGCCCTATTTTGTATTTTACTTAGAGACAGGGTCTCATTGAGTTGCTCAGCACCTCACTTTTGCTGATGCTGGCTTTGAACTTGAGATCCTCCTGCCTCAGCCTCCCAGGCTGCTGAGTTTACAGGCGTGCGCTGCTGACTCAGCTCTGTGTGCATTTTTAACTTTTATCAGAGGATATGTAGTTGTACATGTTACATACACACAAGTAATATATTTTTAAGTCAAATACTTCTAAATGACTTAAGACAAATTATGGTGGGGTTCAGGACAAGCTACCCTAATACATGATGGTAGGCTATCAGAAACATGCTACCCCCCAAATGCCTCTTTGGCATTTGGCATAAGGATTATATTGAGAAACTGTAGACATAGGAGATGCTCCGAAAAAAAAATTGAAGTTAATCTTTTTTAAGAGAAATATACATCTATAAAGGAAATCACATACAAAGGTGTTTTTCTGTCTGTACCAGGAAGAGGAAGATTATTCTAAATTGCTAGAAACTTACATCACTGGAGAAGGCCGGGACTTAGATTGGCATAACAAACCTTATCCTTGGTTAAGGTGCTTTTCCTGACCACCTCCCCATAATTGGCTTTCCCTACACCTTTCTTTCTTTGATTCAACAATACCTGGTGGTATTTAAGCCTGAGGTCACAGCCTCCTCTTAAGGATATATATATTTTTTTCATACTGGAGACTGAACCCAGGAGCACTTTACCACTGAGTCACATTCCCAGCCCTTTTCATTTTTTTATTTTGAAACAGAGTCTCGCTAAATTGCTGAGGCTGGCTTTAAATTTGCTATTCTCCTGTCTCAGCCTCTTGAGTCACTAGGATTACAGGTATGTACCACCATGCTCCACCAGGTCTACTCTTGGAATTACTAATTCCTTGTACGTGTATAAGGCATGCATGTTAATAAACTTCTGTTTGTTTTGCTCTTGTCTTTTGGCTCAGGTTTCTGTCCCAAGTGAGAATTCATATTACCGGACCCAAACTGGACTGCTCATCTCTTGAAGGTCAATATTTGGGAGCTGAGACTTGTGGGAAGGAAATTGGTTTCATTTAAGGGCTGGCATCTTGAGAAGAAAGGATCCTGATAAGACACAGTGGAGAAGCCAGGGATGCAGAGGATTTTGATTAGGTGGGAAAATGGGCAGGAAGCTTATGTGGTGAGCAGGGTCTTCATTATCAAGGCTAAGTGTCTCCTTGTTTTCCTCTCTGCCTAGAATATTGCAATCAACCTTGACCTCCTGAGACTAGTTACTCATGTATTACTTTTCTGCAAGTTAAATGTCACAGAAATTCACATGCTTTGTGTTGCCTGTTGCAGAGAATTAGAGAATAAGGAGAGGCGTTATACATTCTGATATTTATCTGAAGCTCAACAGATATTCCGGGTTCTGAAAATCTAAAGAAAGATGATTTCGCAGCAAACATCTTAATCATTAGGTGCTTCTTTTCTTTAGAATTCAGAATGCTGGTCAAAGAAAGGAGAATCAAAAGTTGCTCTACCAAGGACAACTCAAGGAGTGGCCACTGTTACACTGAGAAAAGTTAGAGGAGAAATTATTTATCACTCCCCTACATGAATAATGGAGGTTCCTTGATTCACTTTTGTCTGTCTCTTTCTTATCCTTGAAGGCAACCACTTGCAACTTTCCCAACTCCCTCTGTTTTATTTTTTCCTGGTATTTAACTTTTTCAAAAACAATTACCACTGCATTTCTAAAGAATATCTATCTGCCTACTCCTACTACTTGACTTGTTAGTTTTAGATAGTAGCTATTGCCCTCTCAGAGCAGATGAAGATTTATCTGTCTTCACATCCCTCACTTTATTTCTCTGTCCTCACACAGCTACCAGTAAAATTACATTGTAATTTTTAAGATTAAGTCTGTATTTAGAGATTTTGTGTTAGCGCTGTGGAAATATTACTGAACGAGGCACATTCTGCAGTATACCATGCAGTATGCCAATCATCGAAGTCAAGAGTTTTGCAAAAGACTGAGAGTGTATTCAAGAGGTGGTTAAACGTGAGGAGGCAGGAGCCCCAAGTTCCTAAAAACAACTTAGGCAATGAATGCCATTGTGACCCATACACCAGAGACGTTACCTGTAGCAAAGCTGATGGGAATATACTGCTTCATTACTTGATCTCTAACATTGGTAATAAAAGCAAATGAGACTAGAGTTTTTATTCAGATTTTCCCTCATATCAGACATGTTCACTGCTGTATGAAGTACTAACAACTGAAGTCCCTTTCTTATGCAGAATTTCAGTTTTCCAGAAGTTAATATTTGCCTCACTTTCAAAATTTATTTAGTTTTTTTTTGTGCTACTCCTTAATTCTTCCTGAACAATCCACAAGATCTGTAAAATGTGACCAAAGCCATCAGAATCAGTCTGTTCCATTCATTCTTCTGAGCCTCTATTGGAACAGTCACGCTCCCTGCTGAAGGATGGGCCTCCACTCTGCTGAAGGATGGGCCTCCACCGCTGGCCTCCTGGGACTCCTCCCTGCCACTCTTCTGGGGCTAGTTTCCTGATCTATCTCCTTGCCCTTTCTTCCTGGATTCATTTTTTTCCCTTTCTTCTCATATTTATACTTTTGACAAATTTTGTACTCTAATAGCTTCCTGAGAAAATGTGCATAAGAAATGTTTTTTTCCCAAGTCATTAACTTTCTGAAAATGTCTTAATTTTACACGTCCAATCTGATTGGCTTCCTTATCCTAGCCCAATTTTAAAGCATTTCTCCATTGTGTGCTAGATTTGCAGTGTTGTTGAGAAGTCCCAAGTCATTTTTATTTTTAGCCCTGTGTGTGACTGTGTTTTCTTTGGGGGAAGCCTTTAGCATGTTCTATCACAGGAATTCTGTAATTTCACAATATGCTGTGATATGGGGTCTTTTTCACTCATTGCATTGGACATTCGGTGGGTTCTTTTAAAATTTCTTGTACTCTTTCTTTAAAGTGTCCTTCCCTATATTTTCCCCTAATTATCCCTTTCTGAATCCACTTTCTCGACCTGATTAGATCCTCTACTTTTCTTTTCCTCCTCCCAGTTACCCCTCTCTTTGTCTTATTGGGTTACTTTCTGTGTCATAGATCACCTTTATCTTCCAAGTTTTCTGTACACAGAAAGGCCTCTGAATCTACAAAATTTTATCTTCTGCCAAAACTGTGTTGACATTGCTTGTTCATCCTTGCTTTTTCTTGTGTTTTATACCTTTTTAACTCCTCAGTTATCACTTTGGTGAGGGTTGGCAGAAAAAGCATTTGAGGGAGCAGTATTGGTAAGGTCTTGTATTGGGGCAACCTGGTGGTTTTGTTCCTACCTTGTTACTGATATTGAGGTTCAGTCCCAAGCTTTCACTTCAAGCTAACCCTGACAGAGGGACTGATGGAATCATTCCTGGATTGGAGTCCTATGAGGTCAGCTCAAACCCCAGCTCTGTACTTTATTAGAAGTGCCAAATTAGTCAAGGCACTTAGTGTCACCATGTCCTCCTTGGCAAAATGGCTGTGTTATACTTGATCTACCCTATAGCAGGTGGTTATTACAAGCTCAGATCTAATGGGTCATGTGTGAAGTTGCCCATAAGCTGTAAGGCATTACACACATGTTCATTGGAATCCACAGGTAGAGTGGAGAGCTGGTTGTGTAACTGAGAGAAAACCTAAACAAGCGAGCTTCACTGGCTTTTAGTTGACTTTAAAAAGCAATGATTTGGAAGTCACATAGCTGAACAATATATTATTAGTCTCCTACTACCTTTGCTGTAGATGATACCTCTTACAAAGGTTGCCTAGTGGTTAAAACTATTCTCTAGTGAAAGCTGCCTTTTTGCTCTCCTCCCTTACTCTGTATCTTAATGACTAATTGCAAGATTAGCTATTCCTGAAAAAAATGAAACTTTATAATTGGTAACTTTTTTTTTTTTTTTTTTTTTTTTAGTGCTAGGGATTGAACCCGGGGCCTTGCACATGCTAGGCAAGTGCTATATACTGAGCTACACCCCAACCCATTACCCATTAGTAACTTTTCTTTAGAGTCATGGAACCCAGAAAATTGAGTTAACTTTCATTTAATAGCAACATGTGCACCAGAAAAGCAGTATACTATAGAATTTATGACTACTCCAGCACCTAGCCCTCATCTGAGACTAAAAAGATATTTTCTAAGGCTTAGGGGACTGAGGCAGGATGATTGCAAATTCAAGGCCAGCCTCAGCAACTTAGCAAGGCCCTAAGCAACTTAGTGACCCTGTCTCACTAAGTGTGGCTCAGTGGTTAAGCACTCCTATGATCGATCCCTTGTACCAAAACAGAAAAAAACAAAACAAAACAAAACAAAACCAAAAACCAAATACTAAAAACTCCAAAACTTCCCCAAAGCCTTTATGTAATCGTTGTACCTGTGATCCCTAGGGAAGATGGCTTTTTTTGTTTTCAATTCTAGGGATCAAATGCAGAGCCTTATGCATGCCAGGCAAGTGCTCTACCATTAAGCTGTGTCACCAGCTCTTGTCCTTTTTTAGGACAAGAGTCCCCATCTTACACTTTGCCAGCTTGTTGTCAATAAAGGTCTTTCTTTCCCCGTCACTCTGTCTCTTGAGTTCTTGGCATCATCATTGGAACTGGACTTTTCATGATCAGAGTTGCTCAGGAGGGTCCTCACCTTTGGAGGCGGAATGCAAGGTTTGCTACTTCTTGGTTACCTGCTCCTCGCACGGCCTTGCTTGCTATTGACCAAGGTTAGACCCTTGGGATCCTTGAACATGGAAACTCAGTTGACCTTTTAGGAGGACATGAGAATGAATGCACATATGCTAACAGGACACCGTTTAAGAAACACACATAGGTGGTTAGGGAAGCTTCCACTTATCTCCTTTTAAGCAAGGTGACCAGAGTGCTAACATGCTCTTGCTTTCACCAAGAGCAATGATTAGAAGTTGAGCATATGAGACAGTCACAACTGGCCTGTACCTTGTCTGGAGAAAGAATGTGCCAACCAGAGGGCAGATCTGCAGAGTAAAGCAGAGGCCATGGAGCAAAAGTTGTCTGTGTCTTCAGTACCATCCAGTGCAGAAGATACCAGTTGGGGAGTGGGGAGGATGGGAGCATGTGCAGTAAGTGTATCTGCTTAGAAACTGCATTCTCTCTCTCTCTCTAATTTATTCTAATTAGTTATACCTGACAGTAGAATGCACTTGGACACATCATACATAGATGGAGTATAACTTCTCATTCTTCTGGTTGTACATGATATAGACTCACATGGATTGTGTAATCATATAGCTGCATTCTCTGAACGGACAGCTATGTCTGTTCACACAAGCTGATCAAATCCAAAAGGGCAATAAAACAAAATTACTTTTTCCTACCATTATGCTGGTTCAAGAATGCTTCAAGTGGGCTGGGGTTATGGTGCAGTGGTAGCGTGCTCGCCTAGCACGCGGGAGGCACTGGGTTCGATCCTCAGCACCACATAAAAATAAAATAAAGATATTGTGTCCACCTACAACTAAAAAATAAATATTTTAAAAAAAAAAGAATGCTTCAAGTATGCATCCATTTGGCAAACTCTCTTAAGTGCCTGGAATACAGCAGTGAGCAAAACAGGCAAAAATGCCTGCCCTCGTGGAGCCTATCTTCTATGAAAATAGCAACCTTTTGAGTTATTATTCACTATGTCAGGGATTGGAGTGACAGTAATACATGCTAAGACTAGCTCTCTAGAGATGCACTAATGCAGGTGGCTTCTTTTTTTTTAAATATATATATATATATATGTTTTAGTTGTAGATGGACACAATATCTTTATTTTATTTCTTATTTTTATGTGGTGCTGAGGATCAAACCCAATGCCTCATGCATGTGAGGCAAGCGCTCTACCACTGAGCCACAATCCCTGGAGGTGGCTTCTTTTTTTTTTTTTTTAGTTTTTGATGGATCTTTATTTTATTATTTATATGTGGTGCTGAGGATCGAACCCAGTGCCTCACGCATGGTAGGCAAGCGCTCTACCACTGAGCTACCGCCCCAGCCCCTGGAGGTGGCTTCTTTTTTTTTTTTTTTTTTTTTGGTACTGGGGATTGAACTCAGGGGCACTCAACCACTGAGCCACATCCCCAGCCCTATTTTGTGTTTTATGTAGAGACAGGGTCTCACTGAGTTGCTTAGCGCCTTGCCATTGCTGAGGCTGGCTTTGAACTCGCGATTCTCCTGTCTCAGCCTCCCTAAGTGCTGGGATTACAGGCTTG
>PVHX01023715.1:0-25195 GCA_004024805.1 Geosciurus inauris
AAATAGAAACTTGAGAAAAAGATTGTTTAATTTTAGGAAAACAAAAAAGATATTTTTGTACTGATTTTATAACTTGAGAAAAACAGACTTGCTACTGCTATTATACTTCAATGTCCAGTTCAAATATGCTCTTCTCTTGAAGCCTTTCCAGATACTTGGCTGGTGAGAGTTTAATCTTTTATTTTTAAAATTCTTTTTAGATACATATTAGAGTAAAGTGTATTTTGACATATTATACATACATGGACTATAATTTATTCTAATTAGATTAATGAGTTTAGATTAATTTAAATCTACATTTCTACCAGTATTCATTCTTCTGAACCCCTACCATTCAGCTCTACCTGTAGAATTGTTGGCTTTCTCTAGCCCAATCCTCCAAATGTTTACAAATACGTAACAAAAACCAATTCCAAATGCTTCTGGCAGATTATCTCAGGTATAGCTATAGTCAATGGTCCCACTTCATAGTACCGATTTTCTGTATCAGCCATGTTTCCATTACTAAGACAAAATGCCTGAGATAATTGCTTATAAAGAGAAAATTTTATTTTTTGCTCACAGTTTTAGAGCTTCTAGTCCATGACTGGAAAACCCTTTTCTTTGGGTTTATGGCAAGTCACTACTACATCATGGTGGGAGTGCATGATAGAGGAAAACTGAATACTTCCTGGCCAGGAAGGAGACAGAAGAAGAGGACCAGACTGGGATCCTATAATCCTCTTCAAGGACAAGCCCCAGTGGTCTTGGACCTCTCAGTAGAACACACTTCCAAAAGTGCCACCCTAGGGACCAAACCCTTAAAACATGGGCCTTTGGGAGATACTCAAGATACAAACTATAGCATTTTCTCATTGATTAATATACTTGTGGCAAATGTCTAGTCAGAGGTTTTGGGAACACCCAAGGAAGGGATGCTCTGAAGACCTATCTCAGTTTTCCTCCCCAAATGCTCAGTTTATACATCATGGCCCTCATTATACTGTTTAAAGGGGTCTAGACTTGTGGGCTCTGGGCTTTGGTTCCATGCTTAATTCTTGTTTTTGCTTTTCTTTTTAAAGTAGCACATATTGTGGTGAAACCCTGCCATTATTTTCCTTTTTAATCCAGTTCTAGACTCAACAATACTTGACTTTGTAGAGACATACTAGCTTATGACTACCTTTTTGAGTATCAACTTCTTGCATGCTTAAGATTTTTCCAGAATGAAATGATCTTTTACAATAACTCAAAGAGTTTCTAAAATAGCATAATAAATGTCCTGGCATACATTAGGCATTCAATAAATAGTAGCAACATTCCAGGGTGAAAGGGTGAGAGGGATGAAGTAGGAGGAAAAATAAATCTGGTTGCAAGGGTATCGTAGGCCAGGGAATACTTATGATTATCAAGAGGCTATCTGTTTTTTGGAAAGTATCTCCCATCTTACAACTAAATCTTGGTTACAAAATAAAAATAAAAGACCCCACTAAATATGTATCTTTCCCAGGACCAGCATTAAAATGACATGTGCATTTATAGGTAAAGGAAGATGAGCCTGCCCTGTTAATGCCCATCTGTGTTCCAAGGACACCTTCACACAACTCTGTAATGTGGACCATTCCCCAGTTCACCCAGCAGAAAGCTATGGCTTCACAGTGCTGTGTGCTCTTCATTTATAGCTGACCTGATTTTTTTCTTCAGAAGAAAAATGCACACACTCATGCAAGTCTGACTGCAAGATGATCCCCATGCTAAGAGCTGATGCTTCTCCCATCCTGAAGACAAGTAGATTGGGTTCCAGTGCTATTACTCTCATACCTGCCTAGGCAAGAGTACAGAGATGGATAACAATTTATTCTCTTAGTAATTGTTCTAGAATTCCTCTGAGAGTGTTCTACATGTGCTGAAAAGTGCTTTTAAGACTTCCACTTGGGGTAGAAATAGTTTCCAAGGTGAAGAAAGAAGGGGCATGGAAATATACAACAGAGGGAGAAGAATTGTCTTGGTGGGGTTGGAGGGAAGGCAGCGAGGAAGAGGGGAATGTGCAGAGAGCTGTGGGTTGGATAATGTGACCCTTCCCTCATGTCCTTCCAAATCTTAGAAATAAACATAAAAACCATAAACTGCTTGTAGAAAACTGTGACAGGTCAATTCTGAGTTGTCACTAGGTGATACACAACAAAGAAGGACAAAGAGACTGGAAGCAGCAGGATGAAGAATTTTAAGTCCAGGGGAATTTGCATATTTCGAGGGAAGGCTTTAAGTTGTCTAGACATGGGTGTTACTAGGTTAAAGAAAATGTCTTCATTCCAAAGCAGAATTGAACTCATCACTGTAGCTCTCTCCAAGCCTGAAGCTGGTGTGCTTGCTGCTCCCTAAGCATTGCACAAGACAAGGGTTCCCCTGAAATGCTTTGTCTCTCGTTCCTGTATCTCTTCCTGTATCCTGTGTATGACCCTTCCTGAGAAGGCTGCTCTACTGCTACTCTAAGATGACACCTATTTTAGTCAGCTTGTTTGCTGCTGTGACTAAAAGATCTGACCAGAACAATTGTAGGGCAAGAAAAGTTTATTTGAGGGTCATAGTTTCAGAGGTCTTAGTCCATAGAGAGCAGGCTCCATTCATCTGGACTCAAGGTAAGGCAGAATATCATGGCAGAAGAGTGGCAGAGGGAAACAGCTCACATGTTGATCAGAGAGCAGAGAGACACCACTCTCCAGGTACAAAATATATACCCCACAGCCACATCCCCAATGAACCACTTCCTCCAGCCACACCCCACCTGCCCCCAGTTACCACTCAGTTAATCCCATTAGGGTATAATTCACTGATTAGGTTAAGGTTATAACCCAATCATTTCTCCTCCAATCCTTCTTGCATTGTCTCATATGAGTTTTTTGGGGATACCTTGCATCCAAACCATAGCAACACCTGACACTGCTCTCCTCTGCCACTCCTATTTTAACTTTTTCATAGCTCTTATTGCTCTGGGACATCCGTACCAGTTCAGAAAAGTTGTTAGTCTTTTCTATTTGTGCATTCACTTTCTGGGTCTGGTAGTAGGGTGCTTGCCTTTCCTGTTTACTGCCTTGATTTCAGCTAGAGAGTGTTTAATAAATACTGGTTCAAAGGTGACAGCTGGATGGCAGGATACTGAGCCCAGAGTCTCTCCTTTAGGCTGTTCAGAATCAGCCTGGTTAGATGGACACCAGACACTTTCTCAAGTGATTTCCTATTCTGGGCCTTAGCTTAGAAATCTGTGAAAATGGGGATGATTTTATTAACCTGGAGGATGAATGAAACCCTGCCTACAGTTCTTCTTTCATGCAGCATAAATACCTACTCAGTAAGGGATAGTCATTGTTGTCATTCAGTTCCCGGAGCTCCCACCTACTCCTCATGGCTCCTGGGGAGTTCCGGTGCAGGAAACTGGAGCAAGGATGGCATTTTAAATCTATCTTTTTAAAATAAATTTCATCATAAAATATGCTTACATGGGCCAGGCGTAGTGAGGGCTGACTCAGCGTGTTTTCTCAGTGTCCTCAAGCTCTTGCCTCTCTAACTCTCCCACTCACTTGGTCTGGTTGCCTACCAGTTCTGATGCCCAGGAAGCTGAGTTTACAAGATGGTTAGAAAGAGAAATAAGGATGCCTATATTGCTTTCAGATCACCCAGAAATAGACCCTGCGTCAAGAACTTGGGTGCTGGTGGCTTATTAGGAGGTGATGTCAGGAACCATAAGCAGGGAGTGGAAAAGTGATTCAGAAGAAAAGCCAGGAAGAGGGTGCATTGCTCAGCGGGGACTGCAGGGCATGGCTGAGATTCACTTCCTCTAGGTCTCTCTGAGAAATGGCAACATGCCTTAGAACTGGACCCCCAGGCATAGGGAGCCTGGAGCTTTTATCTACAAGTTCCCATCCTTCGGGGTTGTGCCTACCTGCAACTTGCATTGCTGTGAAAACCCCAGGGAGACAAGTTGGGACACGCAGGTGTTTGAGATTGGAAGCTGGTCATGTACCACAGACTGCCTTGCACAGCTGTGACAGAACTCAGAGATGGGCTGAGGGGACATGAAGTGAGGCACTGTCACATGTTGGTTTTTAAGAAGTAGGCCCTAGGATGGATGTTGGTAGGTAGGAAGTATTTAGGGACTGTTCTTGGCATGAATATCTATATAGGTATTTTAGTCAGCTTTTTCACCACCATGACCAAAAGACCTGACAAGAACAATTCTAGAGAAGGAAAAATTTATTTGGGGCTCATCATTTCAGAGGTCTCAGTCCATAGACAGCTGATTCTGTCGCTCTGGACCTGAGGTAAGGCAAAATATCAGGGCGAAAAGGTGAGGAGGAAGAGGGAAAAAGTTCAGGACACGACAATCGGGAAGTAGAGACTAAACTAGGCTCACCAGAGACAAAAATATATGATCCAAATGCATGGCCCCAGTGACCCACCTGCTCCAGATACACCCTACCTGCGTAAGGTTAGCATCCAGTTAATTCAACTGGATTAATGAACTCATTAGATTAAGGCTCTCATAAACCAATTGTTTCATCTCTAAACTTTCTTGCATTGTCTCATACATGAGCTTTTGGGGGACACCTTTTATCTAAACCAAATCAAGGGGGAAGGGAAGGAACCAGGAGTAGGCAGAGGGAGCAGTTTAGATGCTGTGCAGTGCCGAGGAAGGCCTTAGTCAACTCCACAAGGAGATTTGAAGCAGAGATGCTCTTCAAAGTGGCTCTGAGTTGGAGTGAAAGGATAGGGCCCCCCTATGGCCTCGTCACTGGATAAGGGCTGCCTTGGGCAAACAGTTCTCTACGTTGAGGCAATTCCCAAGAGGGTGGAGAAATGAGGGATATTGGCCAGTATCCCCCAGGAAAGCTGGAGAAATACGTTGTTTATTCCTGAGTGCACATCAGGGCAGTACATCATATCTATTACAGACATCAACGGTGTCCTTATGATACAGCTTGAAAGAGAGAAGTGGAGATGAAGAAATCTGGAAGGTCATAATGCCCAAGTCTTGAACCATTAATCTGGGTTGGAGCCCAGGAGTTGAGAACCTGCTCTTACTTTTAGGGCATGAAAATTACCAAAGCTCCACTTCTATCCCGAACTCTAATATACTCACTCTCCTAAGACTCCTAAAATTAATTGGACCTACCATTTGGTGTGATAATAACAGAAGCAGTTTTTCCTAATCTGTTGTCAATTCTGGCAGTAGAGTGGCAATGGCAATAAAAAGTCTTGACGGCCATAGGTGGAGAGCAGGCTCCCCAAACCCACCTGGGTTGGCTTCCAATAAATGTATTTCTGGTGGCAATTGAAGGAGGCACTATAGTGAAGACCTAAAGTAGACAAATGGTCATGGATGGTCAAGAGATCTTCCTGATGGAACTGGAGATACAAGAGGATGGCACCATAGCCCATGCTTCATGGCCCATGGAAAAGGATCTTAAAGTAATTAGCATGTTCATTCAGTTGCATAGAGGAGATAAAACCCCACATTCCCCTGGGATTTTTCCTTGCTTTGCTGAAATCCAAACTGGATTGATTCAATTTATAGATCATTTTAAGCATCTTGTTGGTCAATGAAAAACTTATTCTGTTAATAGGAACAGTTGCAATGATGATCCAAGTAATTCTAGAGCTTGAGCCTTTCATGACACCTAGGTACCTGTGAATCACTTCCTTAGAATTCTACATCTGTCTTCTCCTCTGTCTACCCAGAGCACATTTGCAGTTTTGTGTCACATTAATGGGTTTCTTGGATAATTTTTCTTGAGCTCTATGCTGCAAAGTTGCCATGATTCCAGAGCCTGAAAAAGCAGTTGACAAATCCACTAAGGTAAGGTACCACCCACACTGAACACTATTTGTGAAGTGGAAACTCTCACCGTCTGTGATTCATTCAATGATGTTTTGACCAAAATGCCAGGTCACAGGTGAGTGGAAGATACAGTGGGAAAAGATGGGCAGGGACCATGCTCTATTTAGCAATTATGCATTTGGAGAGGTGGAAGTGGGGGTGTTCTAGGACAGAATATAAGTGTGTGGTATTCTTTGTGGCTCACCATGGGCTTTGTAAAATAATAAGAATTATTTTGGCTTTGGATAAAGCCTTAGAATGCCATACTTAGAATTCTTAGCCCTAGAGGTATAGGTTATTTCAATACCCTAGGAAGGAGAAGGGAAGAGAGTGAACAGTTTTGTTCTGTTGGTTGTTTTAGTCCACAGCTAAGCATTGCAGAGTATCTAATTAACAGTTTAGGTCTTGGCTGTTGTGCCCTCAAAGATATTAAAGACACTTATGGAGTATTTTATTTTAGCAGATACTTGGGTCCATTCTGGAAGTGTAGGTTTGGGGGTAGGCAAGGACCAAGTGTCTGCAGTATAAAATAAAAGGGAGTTGATGTGAATAGTCCCTGGTTCATCTTCTAGACATTTGCTCCATAGTCTCTGACAAAGGGGTTTTGAGGGAACTGAACACCCCAGAGTCCTTGAGAAGCCATCTGTGTTTCACCAGCACAGCCCTGAGTAATTATGGAAAGAAAGGGGGAGGGAAAGGGAATGGATGTGACAGCTACATGAGGCACTTTCTCTCCATTCTCATGATCTCTTACACTCTTGATTGATCTTTTGGAGCACTGTCACCTACTGTGGTGGTTGATTTTATTGTGTCAGCTTGACTGGATCATGGGGTGGTCTGGTATTTTGCTAAATCTTGTTTCCTGTGTGTTTGTGGCTGTGTTTCTGAATGAGGCCAGCATTTGAATTGGTGGAATGATTAAGGCAGATTGCTCTCTCCAAAGTGAGTGGGCATCATCCAATCTGCAGAGGGTTTGAATATAATAATAAGTTACATTCAATAAGACGACTTCCCCTCTTTTGTCTGTTTTAACTGGAATATTAGTCTTCTCATCTGGGGACTGAGAGTTATGCTATCACCAATCCTAGTTCTAGCCTCCAGACTCTGACTGAACCCCACCACTGGCTTTCTGGGGTCTACAGCTTGCTGGTGACTGATATTGACCTTTTCAGCCTCCATAATTATATGAGCCAATTCCTCTATCTATCTATCTATCTATTTATCTATCTATCTATCTATCTATCTATCTATCTATCTATCTATCTCCCATTAATCCATGAAGGAATAGGCCCACCATCCAATTTACTCTTTCAAACAAGGAAGAAATTGACAACAGCCAAAATAGTTATTGCTGGTGAAACATTTTAAAAAAACCTTTGAAGCCGGGTGCGGTGGCTCAAGCCTGTAATCCCAGCACTTAGGGAGGCTGAGACAGGAGAATCGCGAGTTCAAAGCCAGCCTCAGCAACGGTGAGGTGCTAAGCAACTCAGTGAAACCCTGTCTCTACATAAAACACCAAATAGGGCTGGGAATGTGGCTCAGTGGTCGAGTACCCCTGAGTTCAATCCCCAGTACCAAAAAACAAACAAACAAACAAACAGAAAACCTGTAAGCTACATGAATTCAGAATTTGATGATAATTCACCCAGAGAATAACACCGAGTTATCTATTCAGGTGGAAATAACTAGGTGAGAATTCAATAAATAACTCAGGTGAGAATTCAATAAAAGGAGACAGTTTTAATTTAGTAAAAAAAAATCATTTTAGAACTTCAGACATTGGCAGACTCTCACAATTAATGTTTGTTGCTGTATATGAAAAATTAATGTATTAAATACTCTGTCCACTAATACCAGCTTTGAAGGGTCTTAATTTGGAAACACTTCGTTGATTTTTCGTTTGGGTAAATCTGAGTATTTGAATGAAGCAAATTGAGAAAATAGGTTATTAGAAAATTTAGAAAATAGGATGTTAGAAATGATGAAGCACATGTGAGCCCTTAATATCAGGAAATAGAGAAAGAGCCCTAGGAGGCTGAGAAATGACATGATTTGGCCTCCAGGAAAGAAGCACAGGATATCAAGGCCCCTCTGCATTAACCCCCACTGATCTTGTAGATAGACACAGATCTTTATTTTACTCATTTATTTTTATGTGGTGCTGAGGATGAAACCTAGTGCCTCACACATGTTAGGTAAGCGCTCTACCACTGAGCTACAAACCCAGTCCCTGGATCAGAAGAATTCTAATGTAGAAGGATATTTAATTTGTGTGGGCTCCTGCAAATAGAGAATTTTGAGAAAGAAGGAAAGAAGTTGTATTAGTCAGGGTTCTCTAGAGAAACAGAATCCATAGGATGTATGCTTATAAAAAGGGGATTTATCAGGTTGGCTTATGTGACTAGAAGCTATATAGTCCACAATGGCTGGCTGTCTGCAAGCTGGAGAGCTGGAAGAACCAGTAGCTGTGCAGTCCAAGAGACTGAAGTCTCAGAACAAGAGGGATCAATGGTGCTACCCTTGTCGTGAGACCGAAAGCTTCCGGAGAATCACTGGTGGAGTCTGTTTAGGAAGAGTGAAGAAGCGAGATCCGATATCCTTAGAGGATTGCAGTAGCAATCAAGAACCTGTTCAAGAAGAATCGAGCTTGCAGGTGCTGCTGTTTCCTTGTTCTTCCAAATTTTATTCCATCCAAGCCATCATCCTATTGGTCAGTGCTGCCCACACGTAGGGAGGGTCTCCATTTCAGTTGGCTATACCACATGCCAATTATTCCTAGACACACCCTCATTGACACACCCATAAATCTCTTAATCCTCAGCATCTCTTAATCCAATCAAGTTGGCAATTCAGATTAACCAGTATAAAGGTTCTAATTCTAGGTCATAATGGAAAACTTTTCCTTTTAGTTTCCTTCTCTGCAAATGTGCTCTCTTTTCTCCTTGGACTACTTCCCTGGAAGGGGTAAGGGGTTTGGTGAAGGAGCATGGGTCTTCTCCCGGCTTCTAGACCTCTCATTGTACCTCCTGGCCAGATTCAGATTCCCTTCCATTCTCGCTTGCTTTTGCTTGGCCTGTTTTGCCTCGGGCTGGCCTTACCCAGCCATTTGAGTGGCAACAATGAAACGGCTACTATATCAGTCTGGGCCTGAAGGAAACATGTAGGGGAGGCATCCCTGCTGACTTTGCCTCTAAGTTCCATAGCTGCCAAGTTTAAGAAAGAAAGTCACTGATTTTCCATTGAAGTTTCCATATTGAAATCTGGGCCCAAAGCCCCAGTAGTGGTAAGGTGATAGCAGCTTAGTGTCTGCTTATGTGTGTTGATCTGTGCTGTATTAATTACATGCTGCTGCATAACCAATTGCCCCCAAAGCTGATGGTTTAGAACAATAAGTGTTTATTATTTTGCACAGCTTTTGTGTGTCAGAATCCAAGTGGCTTAGCTGGGTACTCTGGCTAAGGTCTCTCTTGAGGTTGTAGTCATGATGTTAACTGGGGTCATAGTATATGAAGGCTGACCTGGGGTGGGAGTATGCTTTCAAGCTGGTGCTCTCACATGGCTGTTAGCAGGGATTCTCTGTCAATGTGTTTCTTTCTATTGGCAGGGGTCTTAAATTTCACATCATCTCAATCTCTCTCAAGATTTGAGTGTCTTCATGACATGATAGTTGACATTCCTCAGAGTAAGTGACTCAAGGAAGAAGAGTGACCAAGCAGGATGATGTAATACTTGTTAGAACTGCTATGGTTTGAATGTGGTTTGCCTCCTAGGGGTTCAAATGCTGGTGACTTGGTCACAGATGTGGCAATACTAAGAGGTGGTGGAAACTATAAGAGGTAGGGAAGTGGTGAGGTCATTGGATGCTGTCCTTGGAAAGGATTGATGTAGTTCTTATAAGACTTTAGTTAATTCCTCTGAGAGTTGGTTATTTAAAAAAGAGCAAGGCTGGTCTTCCTATGTTTCTGTTTTCCTGACTTACCATGTGCTTTTTCCCTCTCATATGTAATCTCTCCATGATGTGCATTGCACATTGTGATGCAGTCAAGGGGGCCCTGACCAGAATCAAGCAGATATTGGTATCATGCTTTTGGACCTCGAAAATTGCAAGCAAAATGTACTGCTTTTCTTTATGAGTAGTACAGCCTCTGGTATTTTGTTTTAGCAACTGAAAATGGACTAATACAATTATGTAGTCTCAGAAGTCACACATTATCCCGTCTACTGTATTCTATTCATTGGAAATGAGTCACATTTGAATTTGAGCCCATAGTCAGGGGGAGAAGAATTAGACTTCACCTTTTGAAGGGAGATATATCAGAGAATTTGTGAACAAATTTTAAAACAGTCGCATATCTCAAATATTGCTAATGCTCACTGATATCTATGTGTTTCCTGATATTTAGAGAACGAAGCTAAATTTTACATCTTAGCTGCTTTTCAATTATATGGGACTTTGTGATTGAAATTGAGTGAACAGAATATGTTTAGAAGTGAGGTACGCCACTTTGAGAGCTGATCCACCTCAAAGAAAGACACCTTTCTTTCTTCTTTTCCACATAGACCTTGGAGACATATTATAGATATTGCTGCTGAGCACCTAGCATCATGAGCTGTAAGGGGCCTCGGAATGAAAATGCAAAATCTCTCTGCAGATGGCAATGATATGTGGTATGAGAAAGACACATCCTCTAAACATGTTAAGATGCAGATTTGGGGGTTGTCTCTCACAGCAGCTAGATTTACTTACTCTAATAAAATATGATCAATATGGACTTAAATGTGATGCAGGGTATGTGTATGTAGGATATGTAGCTACCATATTGTGACTACTTAATTTTTAATGTATTAACATGGAAAGATTTTTGAAATAATACATATCACAGTGTTAGAAGTGCTAATTTGGGGATAGTTGTAAAAAAATCCTTTTAATACTTGCTTCAGGGCATTTTCTAAATATTCCAATGCTTGTCATAAACATATCTTTTACTACATTTGAAAAAGGAAAATATGTATTTTATAAAGAAAATGAGTTGTTGCCTCTATTCCTATCTCTACAGCTATTTTTATTTTTGTTTTCTCTCACTTTGAAGACTTATTTTCTTCAACTTTTTGGCATCTAGTTGCCAAGATCTAGCAGATTACTTCCCCAGGAAAGCTAATTACACACCCTCTTGTCACCTACACCCTCAGCTGTGATTCTTCCAGACAGTAAGGATTGGAGGTTGTGGGTGTCATAACCAGAGAGAGCTGGATCTGAAGACCTGCTGGGACTCCTGCAGCTCAGACTGAGCCAGAGGGAGAAGCCAGGACCTGGTGTTCAAGGTGAAGGAATGTGGCTGAATGATGAGAAATAGCTTTTGATGGCTCTAATTCAGAATTGTTTTTGTTATTCCTTTTTTTTTTTTTTATTTAACGTTCCACAGGCTCCTCTCATATTTCTTTGTTCATCTCAACCTCTTCTGTCCTTTTGGTTTCCTTGTCTTGTTTACTCAAGGTCATGCCTTCTGTGTCCTTTTGACCAATATCCACTAACATTTTCCTTCTTCTCTCCCTTCCTTCTTTCTTCTGTTGTTGAAAGTCATTCTTAGATACACACTCTTTTACGTTTTCAGGAAACACTACCTTTTCCATAGGCTTCAAGATATTGATTTGTTTCATGTTTTTTGTTTGTGTGTTTTCCCATATTTCATATCTTTCTAGGCCAATAAATAATATTGCCTAATAATAATACATAAATAATAGCTTAGTATAAAAGAGATTCAAAGAGAGGAAACAAGGGCACTTGCCTACTGAGCCTACTGTCCCTACAGTGTCAGGAGACTCTAACAAATGATTACAATCCCAAATACTAACCTCATGACAGAGGGGTGCATGTACCAGCAGTGTAGAAGAGAGGTGAGACTCACTAGCTGGAGGTCTCATAACCCTCCAAAAGGAGGACAAATTCAATGCATAGCTTGAGGAATGGATTAGAATTCACACAATAGAGGATAAAGCAGCATGTGTAAAGCAAGAGAGATGAAGAAATGCAGGAGCCAGTAGTTACGAATAGGGTAAATGTAGAGTGATTCTCAGAGGCAGGTGATGAGGACGGGGGTGGGCAGAAGGCTATCTTGAAGGGACTGATAGGCAATGTCAATGCTTCTAGATTGTTCTTTGAGGGCAAAACAGTAGTAATGCAGGGGTGTGAAGTTTTGCACTTTGAAAAGCTCCTGGCAGCAGGGTGGTAGCATAGAGGACCTAAAAGGATGGCCCTGGACACAGGTGATTTCACATACTCCCTGAAAGTCTCCTGGAGATCCATGTGTGCATGGGAAAGACGCTACCAATTATAAGTGCTCTTGAGTTATGACGGCGTGACATCCTGACAAAAACCCATCATACATTGAAAATATAAGTCAAAAGTGCATTTACTATACCTACCCTGACAACACATCATAGCCCACCCTGCCTCAAACACTCGGAGCACTCTCACATTAGCCTACAGTGGGGCAAAAGCGTCCCAAGTGTTACAAAGCCTATCTTATAAAAAATTTTGAATCTCATGCAATTAATCAAACAGTGTACTAAAAGTCAAGAGCAGAATGGTTGTGGCTATGCTTGTGCATTGTCGTGAAGTCTTGAACATCTTCAAATTGTCATAAATTTAGGATGGTCTGTATTGTAAAAATATGACTTAATAGTCCTTCATTCAAAAGAGTCCAATTCTTTTTTTTTCCTGTTTCAAATAATTCTTTTTAGTATATGAAGCATTTGAAATACCCTTGGATTGTTCAATTAAAAACCTGTTTTATCTTCTTGAACTTTGCTTTTAAGCTGTCTTTGCCATTAAACATCCTGAAAACCTATACAGGAGTGAGAAGCATTTTGCTATACTTTAAAACACTTTCTCAGAGGCGTCCCCTATGTTTTGTTCTCCACATGCTGGAGGAATTAACATGCAGCTGCGTTTGTGTCTGTCGCCTTCTGTCGGCCTGCTGGGACTTGGGGAGGTGTGAGAGCTTGTCAGTCTGCTTTCTTGGGACCCTTGTGGCATCTGCCAGGATATGTTTGTTCACTGGGCCTTTTGGCAGCTCCAGTTGCTGTGAAAATAGGATGATTTGTAGAAGACAAACAACTGCTGCCAAAATGTCAGGGTTTATGCTGTGTCAGGTGGCTGCAGGTGCTGTATATGGAATGGCAGCCTTTGGAAAACCATTAACAATCAGGGCAATTTTGTTGGGTGGGGTAACTTCTTTCTTCATCAACTCCTTTTTGCATTAAAAGACACTAAGAAAGCAAAATTATCCGCTGGTGTTCCTTGGTCCCTCTAGGAGTTTTTATGGTCTTGATGTTAGGCTATGTCTCTTCTGTGGATAATCATTATTCTGCAGGATGCTCGAAGGCAGTGGGGAGGAAGTCTTCTCTTTGAAATGGAGAAACTAATTGTGAGAAATAACTAATGGGGCAAAAGTGTTCCAGAAATGTGTTTCTCTAAAGAAACCCATGGGGAATTTTACTTCATTAAGGTTTCTCTTAATTGTCTAGTGGACCTCTTTGGTGCCATCATGGACTATCTTAATCAGTTTGGTCTGCCCTAACAAAATCTCACAGACCAGAAGTCAAACAACTGGGAACCCATTTTCTCAGAGTTCTGAGAATCTGGAGGTAAAGGTGTTAGAAGGGTCACTCTTTTTTTTTTTTTAAATTTTTTCTAGTTGTAGATAGACACAATGTCTTTATTTTATTGCTTTGTATGTGGTGCGAGGATCGAACCCAGGGCTTCATGCATGCGAGGCAAGTGCTCTACTGCTGAGCTACAATCCCAGTCCCGGTTCACTCTATCTTGAGGCTTGTACCTGGCCACCTTCGTGCTGTGATCTCACGTAGGCTTGCCTTTGTGCATGTGGCAGAGGGAGAGAGAAAGTCCAAGTTCTCTGGTGTTTCTTCAGTTATATTGGACTAAAGCCCCACTTTTCTAGCCCCTCATTTAGCCTAAATTACCTCCAAATATCTCTGCCATATCTCTGAATAGTCACAGTGAGAGTTAAAATGCCAACATATGAATTTTGTGGGATGGGGGATATAGTGCAGTCTGTATCTGACCAGAAAAATGAACAGTCTGGAGGCAAAAATGACTAGAAACTCAGAATTTGAGCTTGGACTTTATACTAACTGGATCCTTGGGAATTTGGCTGCATAAAACCTAAGGGAAGATTATCTACCATTCTTGAGATTTTTGCCTTAGAGATGCTCCCCTGCTAGTTCTTGGCAGGGCCAAAGGGAAAGATTGCTTAGGAGCGAGCTGTGTGGCCTGGATAAAAGGCCACATTAAAAGAATCAGAAAATGGAGACTACGTTGGCTATAACCATGGTTTTCAGAGTTCAGTGCAGTCCTGTCTTTACCTCCCTTTCTTTCTTCTCCGCTGACTCTAACCTTCCTCTTGAACTCTAAATGGCCTTCTGGATGACTTACTCTTCTTTCATCCCTTGCTTTATGGTGTGGAGAGACATAGCATTTTGTTACACATTGAAATTTTCAAAAATGTTGAAATATTCCCAATACCTGATAGAACTGGTCTTAACCTTTGCTTAAGGGACCTATCTCTGTGTTTTTTTGGAAAGCAAATGCATTTCTACATAAATACTCACATATTAGGTCAAGAGCAATGCTTTTCCAAGTACATCTGGTAAAAATGGATCCTACAAAACACTTGAGGAAAAAGAAATTTTGTGGAAAAATAACTGAGGAAATAGAAAATACTATTTCTTTTGCATAAAGATTCATGTTGCTCAAGAGCGAAATCTTTGAGAAATATTGCAAAAACAAAGGAAAAGAAAACCTGCTTAATTTAGCTTGACTCCAAATTTCCCCAAATTAGGTGACCAAATAAGTTACTCCAATTTTAAGAGTAGAACCTTCTTTGGAAATGTTGCTTCAGGTCCTGGTCATGTTGGGAACATTTAAACAAACCAATCAATCAAACAAACAAAAACAATAAAGTCACAAGATTCTGGTGAAGTGCCTCTGGTCAGATAATTTGTTTCTCTAGGAGAACCCTCAAGCCATCCCAGAAAGATTAACCTCAGTCTTCATTTTAAACATTGTCAGAAACTTCCCTTAGTAGCTCTACTGGTTAACTTCATCATAACCTTCTTCTACACACTGACTCCAAACCCTCAGGAATACAGTGTTTGGAAGCATTTCCTTTAGTTTTATTCTAATCTTAGAAAAGGAACATTTGGTCCTAATCAAGCTACTGGTTAAGAGTCTCTTGTGTAATTGAAGTTGAAAACCATGATTTGAGTGGCTACCCAGGTTTATCAACCTTTGTTAAACAGATCCGGATCTTTGACTTTCTTCAGGAATCATGTTTTTTCTGCATTTCCCCAGTGCCTGTCTGTATTTCCTCTGAGCATCTACAGACAGGGGCAGTTAGTAATACCAGTCATGCCTATCTCCAAGGTTGCTGACAAAGATTAATATGATAAAGTACAAGGAGACACTATTTATTTGGAAAAGAATTATAAAAAAGCAAGGTGGTATCATTATCCTCAGAAATTTACAAGGAATGCCAACATTCAGGAGGGCTTCAGGGTCAAATACAAACCTGGAGTCTGGTTCCTGAAGCAAAGCGAGGCGGTAGGCACTAAAGGGCAGGAATGAAAGGTTCACACTGGGGACTGGTCAGTGGCCTGTTGGTTGGGTCTTTAGGTAAAAACGGAAAGAACTGGTTTTGGTAAGTCTTTGGTGACACTGGGGCAATCTAAAATTACTTTGTAGTTTAGGGTATCCTAAGGGAAATATAAGAAGACGCAGGCATTCCTTTGCCCTGTACTTGGACTGTAAGAGGTTTTGGTGAATTGAGAATACAGTGTTATCAGTGACAACTGAGATGGTTTTAGCTAGCCTCATCCAAGGTGACCAGAATGCAGGCGAGGAGAATCTCAATACCATGTGTCAGTTATCAACATGATCTTAAAATGTGTGATATTCCAAAGGATGCCTGGAAATAGCAGATTGAGGGGAGATTCGACAGGGGGTTCTAACTCTTACAATAGCAAGTGGAAAAAAGAGTTAATAAAAGTATTCCTGTTAACTTGATTGTGCTTTGGACTCCAGCCTTGACTTTGGCTCAGGGAAACAGATTATAAATTTGAAACTGATTATATCTATGTCTATATCTACATCTATGTCAATATTATCTATATCTGTATTGGTGTGTGTGTGTGTATTTGTCTATCTCATACTCTCATGATAATAATCTGAAAAAGATTGGTCACTAAAATAATCCAGGGTGATGATTTATGGAAATTACTCATCCTTTTTCTTTTTAATAATTTGTGCCAGTCTAGCACATCAATACTTTCAAAGTACGTCACTATATCTGCTAAAATAAGTTAGTGTTGCCTGTATTTGCAAAGTGTTCCATAGCATTTGTTCTGGAGTCTGTCCAGGTTAAATTCCTGGGTTTTTTTCTACTTACTAGCTCTGTGGGTTTGGAAAAATCACTTAATCTCTCTGGTCTTCATTTCCTTATCTATGGAATGTATAAATAATAATACAAAGAAAAAAATGTAATGATATTCTGAGGATGTGAAGAGAAGGAGTATTTGACTGTGATGAGGCATCTGGAAAGTGTTCTTGGACTGTTCAGTTCTTAGGAGACGGAAAGAGGATACAGGAGAAATGAAATTGGTGAGTGTTATGGTTTGGATATGTGATGTTCCCCAAAAGCTTATGTGTGAGACAGTGCAAGAATTTTCAGAAGTAAAATGATTATATTGTGAGGTGTGACTTAATCAGTGAGTTAATTAACTGATATAGATTAACTGGGTGGTAACTATAGGCAGATAGGATGTAGCTGGAGAGGATGAGTCACTGGGGGTTTATATTTTGCCCCTGTTTGCTGATTGCCATGTCCTGAGCTATTTTTCTCCTTCACAATCCTTCACCATGATGTTTTGCCTCACCTTGGGCCTGAGCAATGAAGCCATACATCTGACCAAGACCTCTGAAACCATGAGTGCCAAGTAAACTTTTTCTTCTCTAAAATTGTTCTTGTCAGGTCTTTGGTCACAGTGATGAACATGCTGACTAAAAGAGGGAAGGAGGCTGGGGTCAGATCAGAGAGGACTTAATACTCCATACTAAGGGTTTGCACAACCCTAGTATTTATGTTTTTCTAAGATACGGATTTGAAGTTACCTAAACTCTGGGCACTTGTTTCTATATTCTGCCTGTATATGCACCAAGGAGGAGAAGGTTCATTATTCACGATGTAATAGAGTAATGCACCATTTACCCAGCAATGTGCTGCAGAAGTCATCCAACACAACTGTGAAACCACAGGAGTAAGATGGGAAAGAGCTGTCTCCAGCTCTGCACATCTGTCTACAGCAAGAGGGCTATGGGAGTCTTCTAGGCATCTATCCATCCACCTTTCCTCCCATCCACCCATCAATTCACTTATCCATCTATGCAACTGTTAACTCTGGGTCAGCCCTGCCTGGATTGCTGGGATGTAGATAAAAATAAAATAATACTTATCCTCGAGGAATGCACAGCCCAGTTAGGCAACATACATATAAATGGATACAATATGACTCAAGGAGCCAAGTACTTTAGAAGAAGTAGGATTAGTGCTATGGGACCCATAAGTTATGTCCTATGGGACCTATAAGTTATATCCTCTGGGAGGACATAACTAAAGGGGCCATGGCATTCAGCTTGGTCCTGAGGGGTGAGTACAGATTGTCTGTGACTCACATCTTTGAATGTGAATTGTGTAAAATAACAAATCTTACTTTAGTTAAGTGGATCATTTGTTTTAATAGCAAATGAGAGAAGCCTCTAGCATTTGCTTAGGGCCCACGTGTGGCGGGTGCTCCCACTAGGGACCTTACCAGATCTTCCCATTTTACTCTTGCTCTCCTGTAAGGTAAGTGCTAGTTTTTTTTTGTTTTTGTTTTTGTTTTGGTACCAGGGATTGAACTCAGGGGCACTTGACCACTGAGCCACATCCCCAGCCCTATTTTGTGTTTTATGTAGAGACAGGGTCTCACTGAGTTGCTTAGAGCCTCACCTTTGCTGAGGCTGGCTTTGAACTTGCCAGCCTCCTGTCTCAGCCTCCCAAAGTGCTGGGATTATAGGCTTGAGCCACTGCGCCCAGCTAGGTAAAGTGCTAGTTTTATCCTCTTTTTTACTGAGGAGCAAACTGAGTCTCAGAGATGGCACATTTGCTCAAGGTCTTAGGGCTGAAATGATGGGTTAAGAATGAAACAAGTGGGGGCTGGGGTTGTAGCTCAGTGGTAGAGCGCTTGCCTCACATGCGTGAGGCCAAGGGTTCGATCCTCAGCACCACATACAAAGCAATAAAATAAAGACATTGTGTCCATCTACAACTAAAAAAAATATTCTAAAAAAAAAAAGAATGAAACAAGTTGCTTAAGGTCTTCTATCTGGGTTTAGGTAATCAGTATAGTAAGAGTAAAAGAAATTATTAATATGAATAATTGTAATAATTTAGTGAGCACTTACTGTGTTTCAACCATGGTTCTAAGCTATATATGCACATATAAGTCCATGTAATTATCGAACTTACCCTGAGAGGTAGGTGCAATTGTGATCATGGCTATTTTACAAATGAGGAAACTGAGGCACAGAGAGTTGAAATGACTTGTGTGGTGTCATTCAGTGACAGTTAGGACATGAACCCCTAATGGTTTAGCTCCAGAATACCTGTTCTGACCTAAGTGACAGGGTTCAGATGGGGTCAGCAGAGCCCAAAGGTGATCTGAGCACATTTGCACCTGCTCCTCTAGTCCACATTCATCTTTCTAACCCAAGGAAAATTGTAATTTTGGACTAGATACCAAGAGATGTTGTGTGGATAAAAATAAGTCCAAAAAAGTACCATTTAGGGGATGTGCTGGAGGAAGTGTGCTTTTGTAACTGTGATTATAATGATTTGCATGGCAACAGGACTGACAGGGCTTTGAGGGTGTCTTGGGTTAGTTTGTGCACCATTTTTTTTCCTATCAACCTTCTCCCTGAGTTACTGTTCCAATGTCAGTGAAAACTCAGTGTGAGGGACAGTGGTTCTAATTGAACTTGAGAATTGTTCTGTACTGAGGAATGTTAGTTCACATGCTGGTTCACAGGCCACCTAAATAGAATGACCTAGATAGGATTTCAGACCTCATTCTGATCTGAATCGATATCTCCTAGGAGTGAGTTGGGGGCTCAGCCTGGTTCTTGAGTCACTGAACCTAGAGCAGTGCTTTTCCAACTTCAATGTGCCTATGAATCACCTTGGGATCTTGATAAGCATAGACCCAGTGGGTTTTGGAGGTGTCCAAGACTCTGCATTTCTAGAAGCTCTTATTGCTGCTGGTCCATGGAACATACCTGGAAAAGCATAGATAACTTGTCATAGACAAGAGATGCCAGGTAATACTATTGACCAATTAGCTAGCAGCTGTAAGAGAAGCTGATGTAAGAAAGGAGATAAAAGATCAGTCTGGATGAGTTAAAGTCAAATCTTTCTGCCCATTTTTCTATATCATAATAGTTTCCAGAGCTACTGGATAGCATGTGATAATAACTGATATTCTAAATAAAGTATCTTTCTTTTGTGAATAGGTCATTGTTTTCTGGATGTATATTGAACAAGTTAGGAAAGTGTGTAACACATGATCAAAATACTTCCATTAAACATTGTTAAATGAAAACAAAGGGTAAGAGGTGCAGGTAGTGAACATCTGATATAGAAAAAATATACTAATGTTTATTTCCCAAAGGATTAGGTAATAAAGCAATATCTAAACTTGTAAAGCCATTTCTTACTCTTTTACAGTGCCATGGATTCTGCTATGGTGGAAAATTCTGTTTGGAATTTTATCCAAGAAAACAACAGATGTTTCTCTGTTCCCCAGTGTGTTTTTTGCCTCTAGCCTTCTACCCATAGAGTCATCCACTGCTTTGAGAGATGGTGGATTCAGAAAACAGGTGAGTTTATGAATAAAGTCAACTGTTTTGAAAATCAACTATTTGAAATATGGCAAGGGCTATTTTTGAGAGAAAAAATATTGAGTATTTAGAGATGGTCTAGAGTATTGAGAGAATTCAGGATGAAAGAGCTCATGAGATATAAGATAAAGTTTGATTTGCTGGTAGAAGGATGTTCGAGAAGGACATGAGTACTTGGACCTCAGGGGATACTTGAGAAGGAAGAAGGTCCTCTTTACCCCTAGGCTGAGCCCTGGGCTTGAGGAGAGAAGCTCTAAGATGAATTTGAAGACACCCAGAACATCTTTCTTCTGGGTGTAGTCTGAAGAGGCAGCAGTTCCAGAGACCAACCTGGGCGATACACAGGAAAGATGGAGTGATGTGAGGAGCAATGTGTTGAGAGAAAAGTTTGCATTCCCTTCCTGGATCTCTTACAGCTCTAGAGTGGTACAGGCAATGATCTGAAACTTGCATAAGCTTCTACGAGGGGCTTAACGGCTGAGGACCTGCTTTGCAGGAAGAACAAAAATAATCAGTGATGTAGGCTGCTCTGGTGAGCAGGATGTGGAGGTGAAATTGGAATATTTCAGCAGTGGCTGCAGTGGGAACTGACGCTTGTGAAGAAAGATTTGACTGGAAAAGTAATAGATGTCACAGATGTCAGCAGAAGATGCAACTCTGTGGAAGACCTTTTTCATTGTACTGTGAGCGCTTCTCACAGAGAGAAGAACCCAGTGCCCCAGGGGCTAAGCTGGGACAGTGGAACAAAAAGGAGCCAGGTGGTGAGTGGGGTTAACTGTTCTATTTACTGTTTACCTTAAAAAGAACCAGAAGAAAAACCCAGAAGGAAATTGTGTACCTTGAAATGGAAAGTTTTAGATTTCTTAAGCCAGTGAAAATTGGGGTTGGACACAAAATAAAATGTAATGATAGTCAAAAAAGAAAGTTTCACTTTTACACACCCTAGTTGATGATTTTGAATTTTGTACCTGCTAACCTGGAATTTGGTAAACGAGGGCAAAGTGTTCAATAAACGTCCATTTGGATCAGATAAATGCCTATCTGTTGAACTCCTAGTATATACCAGCTACTCTTTTAGGTACTAGAGAGATAGCAGTGAACAAAAGAAGTTACTGCCTTCTTGAGTGGGAGGAGCAGAGGATAAACAAATATATGTTAGGTGTTGAATTCTATGAAAGGAAGTCCAATGCAGAGGCTAAGATACATGGTGTGTATCTATGGAATGTTTGTGTGTACAGTGTATGTTCTCTTGTTTGATTATAAATTAGTCTAAGAAAACTTTACATATAATATAGGATTTCGACAGAGACCTGATTGCAACAAAGGAGAAGTCAAATAGCTCTGGGGAAAGAGTATTTCAGGAAGAAAAAACAGCAGGTGCATTGACCTAGAGGTCTGAGAATACTTGAATGAATGCTTTTATTTTCCCTTAAAAAAACATGTATCTTCTCTCTTTTGAGTTTATTGTTTGGGTTTGCCTATTTTTGAATTTTGTATGTGTCTCCAGTTACTTCCTTTTTAATCTTGCTTTGTATGAAACTTTTCAGATTCTTTCATATTGACATGTCTCTGTAGTTCACTGATTTTCCCTGGTGCTTTCAATTCTATTGAATGAACCCACTGCCATTGATCCATTCTCTTGTCAATTGACTTTTTAGTGTTTCTGGTGGTTTCTAGTGTGGTTCACTTTTAAGGAAAATGCTACTATCAACATTCTTGTACATATTTCATCAAAATTTTTCTTAAGGGTCATGTCCCTTCATGGCACACAGAAAATAATGACCCTTGGCTAGCACATGGAGATGAACTGGAAGGGATTTGGGGGCATTTCCATGGGTCTTGATGAAGGAAGAAATTTTTGTATCACATGATAATATTAAAGAAATGAATTTGCATAAAACTTCAACGTAGTATCCTTTTAAAAAATATTTTTAGTTATAGATTGACACAATACCTTTATTTTATTTATTTTTATGTGGTGCTGAGAATCAAACCCAGTGGCTCACATGGGCTAGGCAAGTGCTCTACCACTGAGCCACAACCCCAGCCCCTCAATGTAGAATCTTTGCACATTTTATTAATTGTATTTTTTATTTGTTCTAATTAGGTATACATGACCATAAAATGCATTTTGATTTATTGTACACAGATGGAGTACAATTTATTCTTCCTCTGGCTGAACATGGTGCAGAGTCACACTAGTAGTGTAATCATACATGTATATAGGGTAATAATGTTCGTCTCATTCCACTGTCCTTCCCATTTCCACACCCACTCTCCCCTCACTCCCCTCTGCACAATTCAAAGTTCCTTCATTCTTTCCTACCCTGCTTCCATTATGGATTAGCATCTGCTTATTAGAGAAGACATTTGATCTTTGATTTTGGGGGTTTGGCTTATTTCACTTAGCATGATATTTTCTAGCTCTATCCATTTACCTGCAAATGCCATAATTTCATTCTTCTTTAAGGCTGAGTAATATTCCACTATCTTTGTACATTTTTTAAACAGGTAACTTGAGCTTTCCTCTTTGAACATACTTTTTTTTAAAAAATCAGCTTTTTTTAAAAAATTTTTTTTTAGTTATTGATGGACACAATGTCTTTATTTTATTGCTTTGTATGTGGTGCTGAGGATCGAACACAGGGCCTCACGCATGCAAGGCAAGCACTCTACCACTGAGCTACAATCCCAGCCCCTGAAAAATCAGCTTTTATGCATCAACTGGTTACATGCCACTACTGGTCAAAATTTTAAATGATGATCTCTTTAAATTCTTGGTAGTTACCACTGGCATGAAACATTGCTCCCAAGATAAGTAATAAGAATTTTAGAACCATTTAATGGCAATTCAAAATGATACGTAAAAATAAAATACTTTTTCCTTTTCTTTCATTGACAGATGTTAGGTTAAAAATACATGATAATCTATCTTTATTTCAAAGTCAATAATTTTTTTAACATAAACTATTACAAAATAATGAAGAGGCTCTTATTTGTTGAGTAGGTTTACATAGCTAGTGCAATCACCCTATAGAGAAATGGATGTCATGAAAGGAACATCAACTACAAATTGCTGAAATTATACATTTAAGACCTCTGACTACAGCTACCTCTCCAGGAGTCCTTCCTGACCTTCCCAGTCCCTGGCCCTTTAATCCAGAAAGACCACTCCTCAGTTTGTACTCTTTGAGCATGGCTGCCCAACCTTTTTTGGGGGGAGGAGTTCATGGCTGTTCCTTGGGTCAAGGGGCTGTTGGAAGACTTCCTTTTTCTTTTTCTTTTTTTAATACTGGGTCTTTGGATTTACTTACTTTTTAAAAAAATTTATTTATTTTATTTAGGTTTCATGATAGCAGAGTGCATTTTTATTCATTGTACACAGATGGAGCACAACTTTTCATTTCTCTGGTTGTATGTGATGTAGAATCACAACATACATGTGGTCATACATAAAGCTGGGGCTATGATGTCCATCACATTCCACCATCTTTACTGTCCCCCTGCCCCCTCCCCCCTTCCACCCCTGAGACCAAAGTTCCTCCATTCTTCCCATGTCCTCCCCCACATTATGGATCAGTAACTACTTATCAAAGAGAACATTCGGCATTTGGTTTTCTGAGATTGGCTTAGTTAACATGATATTCTCCAACTCCATTTATTTACCTGCAAATGCCATAATTTTATTTTCTTTTATTGCTGAGTAATATTCCATTGTGTATATATACCACAGTTTCTTTATCCAGACATCTATCAGAGGGCATCTAGGTTGGTTCCAGTTTAGCTATTGTGAATTGAGCTGCTATAAACATTGAAGTGGCTGTGTCACTGTAGTATGCTGTTTTTAAGTCTTCTGGGTATAGACCGAGGAGTGGGATAGCTGGGTCAAATGGTGGTTCCATTCCAAGTTTTCTAAGGAATCTCCATACTGCTTTCTAGATCGGTTGTACCAATTTGCAGTTCCACCAGCAATGTATGAGTGTGCCTTTTCCCCCACAATCTTTTCAACACTTATTGTTGTTTGTGTTCTTGATAATTGCCATTCTGACTGGCGTGAGATGAAATCTTAGGGTAGTTTTGATTTGCATTTCTCTGATTGCTAGAGATGTTGACATTTCTACATATGTCTGTTGATTGATTATATATCTTCTTCTGTGAAGTTTCTGTTCATCTCCTTGGCCCATTTATTGATTGGGTTGTTTGTTTTTTTGGTGTTAAGTTTTTTGAGTTCTTTATATATCCTGAAGATGAGTGCTCTATCAGATGTGCGTGTGGCAAAGATTTGTTCCCAGAATGTTGGCTCTCTGTTCACTTCATTGATTATTTCTTTTGCTGAGAAGAAGCTTTTTAGTTTGAACCCATCCCATTTGTTGATTCTTGATTTTACTTCTTGTGCTATAGGAGTTTTGTTAAGGAAGTATGGTCCTAATCTGACATGATGAAGATTTGGGCCTATTTTTTCTTCTATTAACCTCTTGGTCTCTGGTCTGATTCCCAGGTCCTTGATCCACTTTGAGTTGAATTTTGTGCACGGTGAGAGATAGGGGTTTAGTTTCATTTTGCTGCATATGGATTTCCAGTTTTCCCAGCACCATTTATTGAAGAGGCTATCTTTTCTCCAGTGTATGTGTTTGGCTCCTTTTTGTAGTATCAGATAACTGTATTTAAGTGGGTTAGTATCTGTGTCTTCTATTCTATACCATTGGTCTACATGTCTATTTTGGTGCCAGTACCATGCTGTTTTTGTTACTATAGCTTTGTAGTATAATTTAAGATCTGGTATTGTGATGCCTCCTGCTTCACTCTTCTTGCAAAGGATTGCTTTGGCAATTCTGGGTCTCTTATTCTTCCAAATGAATTTCACGATTGCCTTTTCTATTTCTATAAGGAATGATATTGGGATTTTAATTGGAATCACATTGAATATATATAGCACTTTGGGTAGTATGAACATTTTGACAATATTGATTCTGCCTATCCAGGAGCATGGGAGATTTTTTTCATCTTCTAAGATCTTCTTCAATTTCTTTCTTCAGTGTCTTGTAGTTTTCATTGTAGAGGTCTTTCACCTTTCCTGTTGAATTGATTACCAAGTATTTTATCTTTTTGAGGCTGTTGTGAATGGGGTAGTTTTCCTAATTTCTCTTTCAGAGGGTTTACCACTGATGTATAGAAATGCAATTGATTTATGGGTGTTGCTTTTATATCTCATTAGTTTGCTGAAATCATTTATTAATTCTAGAAGTTTTTCAGTAGAATTTTTTGGATCCTCTAAGTATAGAATCATGTCACCTGCAAATAATGATAGTTTGAGTTCTTCTTTTTCTATT